>BPLQ01006515.1:435000-451918 GCA_021605075.1 Caerostris darwini
GATTTCATTTTTAATTTTTAAGATGTTTTGCTAAATTCCATACAGAAGTTTGCTAGTTGTTCATTATTATCATAATGTTTACCTTTGATTTATAATCAGTTAATTTAAAATTGCTAAAAGGCTTTAATTTTACCTTTGATTTATAATCACTTAATTTAAAATTGCTAAAAGGCTTTAATTTTACCTTTGATTTATAAACAGTTAATTTAAAATTGCTGAAAAGGCTTTGATTTTGGCAGGCAAAAAATGCTTGGTTGTATTTGCTAGTATGTAGTAAAAATAATCCCAATAGCTAAATGTTATAAAGTTTTTCATTTTAAAGGTTAAATGTACTATTAATTCACTTAGAAGCATAAGAAATTTATATTTTTTTTATCCATAGGTAAACGCTTTTCTTTAGATTGGTTTACTCCATTGTGCCAAGTTCCATTATGTGGGCATGCAACATTGGCTTCTGCTGCTGTTTTATTTATAATGCATAGTAAGTTATTTTGTCCCTTTTGATTGCCTTTCTTTTTCAAGTCTATAAAAAAATACCTGATTTACTTATGAAAAGTTAAGCCTGTTTCAGTGAGGTTTAATTAAAAATAGTTATTAGAATTTTTTATTACATGTTAATAGGAATCATCTATTGGATCGAGAACAAAGGATGAAGAAACATAATGATATGCTATTTATGTTTAAATTAATTTTTAATTTGACTCTTTTATTTTACTATAAAAGCTATAAAAATTTTATATGTTAATATGCGTCATCTCATTTAACTTTAATTTCAAAATATAAATAAAATGAAATAAGCTTTTAAAGTAAACTTAATTATATTATTAAATAAAATTTTTTAATTAAAGTTTAAGTTGTTTTATAGCAAATGATATGCAATATTTTGTAATTTTTTTAATATAAACAATAAAAATAGTAATGCAAAATTTTAATAATTATAAATTATTAGATCAATGATTTTATAAATTTTTAAGATATGTAAAATAATTTTTGTTAAGACTGTATGTCAGAAAATTAAAAAGCTTGCAATTATTTTTGTTTACATGACTGTCATGTAACATTATGCAATAATGTTACATGACTGTCATGTAACATTATGCAATAATGGTGATGAATGTAATGATAGATTATGTAGTGCAAATATAACAATTTGATTAACTAATTTAGAAATACTTATAAACTAATTTAAGGTTGATTTTATATTGTTGTATTTCTCACTATTTTGAAGTTTATTTTTTTGTAATTCCTTTTGATAAGTTATTTTAAATTGCTACCTTTTTAGACAAAATACACTAAATAATGTATTATCTCAGAGTTTTTTGTTGTTGTTGTTGTTATTTATTCAAATTATTATTATTTGTTTAAATTTTTTCCAGAAAATGTATCGGAAATTTTAGAATTTGAAACTGTTAGTGGGATTCTAAAAGCAAAAAAATTGCCAAAAAATCAAATAGAAATTGATCTGCCAGCATACAACTCAAATAAAGTTTGATATTTTTTTATGCTTTCGTTTTTTTTTTTTATTTATTTGCTCTTTTAAATAATTATAAAATATTTTGAATCAAAAACTATGTTATATAAATTCATAGTCTATTAGGATCGGTTTTTATTTCTTTTACCAAATAAATGTTGTTTTCTTAGAAAATTTCTCTTAAAGACAAAAAAAAAACTTATTCATAAATATCTAAACATTTAAACCACCATTTGTATCGAGGTACTTTTGTGTAACAGAATATATAATTACATATTGAGGTGAAATTTTTTAGAGTCAAATGAAAAAAATTGGTATTTTTATTAATTAATATTTTAAAATGCTGGTTTATTGATGTGTAAAAATTAAAATTTTATTAGTCTGATATACTTTTTATAGATTTATTAGCTATTTTTAAGTTGATTTTAAAGTTTTGTCTTCTCTAAAAAAGTTATTTTGAATAAATAAAATTTAAAGTTTAATAAAATATTCTGAAAAACAAATGTATTTTCAATTTTTATAACTCTGTCTTAAAATTATAAAGTATATGATTGAAAATTAAGTTTAGCTTGACCGCGGATAGCTTAGAATAGTAAACAATGGAAATGGACAAATCGATGACTTATTAGTAGTGCTAGTCACGGCTCAAAGTATTGCGGTTAGTATTTAATTTTTTCATCCACTTTTTCTTTTAATATCATGGCATATAAATTTAAGTATTAAAAATTAAAATTCTCTTTATTGCCATTAAAATCCCACATGAAGGATCTGTCTCGTCTCTTTTTGGTGTGATTAATTAATTCTGTAGCATAAAGTATCTTTGCCGTTAATTTTTTTATCATTTCTAAATTTTGATTCAACTAAAAATTTATTCACTGTAATTAATTCTTTTTTAGGTAAATGGAAAATATGATAAAATCATCAAGGTAATAAGTAAAATATTTTTATCTTCCCATCTTTTATTTTTGTACTTGTAATATGTGTTTAATTTAAATTTTTTTAATTTTATTTTTCAATTGAAATTTTTTGTAATTTTATTTTTCAATTCAAATATTTTTGTAATTTTATTTTTCAATTCAAATATTTTCAACTTATGATTTTTTTTAAGGCTGTTGTTAAAAATTTGCCTGTAGAAGATGCTGTAATGTCTTCTTCTAGAAAATTATTGATTCGACTCTGTGATACTGTAACTAGGTAAGTATTATTTTAAAAATCTATTTAAGAACTCGTTTCTCTTACTTTTTTCTGATCCATTTTTGATGTCAAAAAGTCTTTCCTGTGATAAATATAATGTTAATTTGTTGCTAAAGTTTGGAGCTATAGATAAACTAAATTCTTTTCTAGTTGGGTAATCCTGAACTTGTGACAATTCTTAGAAGATTTGGTGGAAAAAATTTGTTAGAATTTCTTTTAGAACAAATATGTTATTAAATTCTATATTTAGAGGAATAATCTTTATGAAAATTAATATTAATGATATGAAAAATAGTAGATTACAGTGATAATTATAAAAAAGAAATTATTTATATCATAACATTTAAACCAGTGAAATTAAGTACTTCATTTAGTAGGGGTTTTTTTATCGGTTTTTGTCAAGTGTTTACAAATTATGACTGTGGTTAAGTGTCAGGTATTTAATATGTACAGTAATCTGTTTTTATTTTAGCATTTTCAAGGCCACAGCCTTGCCAAATTAGCAAGCCTCTTTATAGTTTTAAAGGGGATATCAAATATAAAGAAGTCTAGATAAAAATTGAAACAATTAAAACGTGTGCATATTAAATATTATGATATATATTATATATAGTACATAATTAATCATTGCATTATTTACAATCATTCTGAAATCATCTATCGATATAAAAATCAGATGAATACGTATATAATTGTATAACCATCTTTTGGTCAATGTCAACAAATGGCGGAATGTATATGGAGAAGGGGGGGACTTAAGCTATAGCTTGATCGGTGTCAGATTATAGAATTGCCTAATTATTAAATGTTGTATTAAATAGAAGTTATTGTATTTATTTTTTTGTTAAATTTCTTTAATTTTGTTTTATTTATAAATATTTTAAAATAAATAACAAATGATACTATAATAAATTTGTATATTAGTGATTTATTTTTTCAATCATTTTCTATTAAATAAATATACACAGAAATATGCTGTTGACACATAAAAGAATGTTGACACATAAATTGAAATATATCAAGAATTTATCAAACAAAATCACACCAAACAGACTCTTATTGAGAATGGAAGACTACCTATATTTGTTTACATTATTTATTTTTCACTATTGTAGATTAAACTGAGGTACTTCCTAAAATTAATAATTTTTTTTTTTTTATCACAGCAGATATTTAACTGTGTTTTCATTTAATATTAGATTTTGTCATGATGGCCAGTATGTTAATTGTATTATTTCTGATTAGAAAAGAACTTGAAGTGATCAAAGTAAATGATGCAGAACTTTTATCCCTGGACAAGGACATTATGGGTGTCATTGTCACATTGAAAGGATCCAGGAAAGACTGTCTAGATGAAGAAGGAAGGGCTTATGACTTTATATCTCGTTATTTTGCTCCTTGGTTTGGCATATCTGAAGACCCTGTCACAGGTATGAAATTATCAATTAATTTAGTGTTTTAGAAACGTTTCTCATAAAAAGTAACTTAAATGTTATCTTTTTTAATAATTTATGAATGTTTGTTAAGGAAATAATTTTGAATGTCTTTTTTTTTTGTCCATGCTGTTGAATTTATTCTTTTTTTTTTAACATTACATAACATAAATAACAATATTTCTGATTTTTTTAGTAATTTTCTGATATTTATTATCTGGGAACAAATTTATTCATTTGTTTTAAAAAAATTAAAAAAATTAACCCAAATGAAAATTGTTTGTTATTGAAAACCATATAATAATTATGTCTTAATATTTAACTCTATTTTTCTTTCAATTTTTTAGAAATAAATCATAATTAATTTTTGTGATGAATTTATTTAACAGTTGGTATGAAATTTTTCATAATTTTTATAAGAAAAAAGTGTTTTTAATTGCAAATGTGCTTTTGTACTCATTAAATTTTTCCTACTTTTATCAAGTCTGTAAATATGAAACCGGACTTAGTCCATAAATGGCCTTAGACAACTAATTTGTTGAGATCTGACAAAGAGTTTTAACTCGCAACAATATAAATTTCATACCAACATAGTTTGTTATAGCGTTGAACAATTCAAATTTTATCCACTGGAAATTACAATTTGTGGAAAGCATTGATTTTTGTTACCATTTGTAAAAAAGTTCTGTAGAACCACACCGAATGCTTGTCGAAGCTTATGGTAAGCATTTTCTTTGTTAATCAAAGTGTTTTGATTTGTTTAAAAAACTCAAAAGGGGCAATTTTGACTTGAGAAACGAAAAATTTTGAAGGCTACTGAAACAGTTTAAAGACTGTGAATTGCCATCAATGCTGGATGAGGATGACTTAAAAGAAACAGCAACTCACAGACCAATTAAATGTGACAGGAGAAGCTATCTCTATATATTTGAAAGCCATAGGAGAGATCCAGAATGTAGGAAAATAGTTCCACATGAATTGAATGAAAGACAACAGGAAACTGAAACACTACTTGCAAAATGCTGCGCACCAGATACAAAAGAAAAGTCATTTCGTCATCAAATTGTGACTGGCAATGAAATGTGGAAATATTTTGAAGATCCTAAACTTAAAAGACCATCGATATCAACGGCAAAGCTAAATCAATATGATGGAAAACAATGCTCTGTTTGGTGGGTTCAAAAGGGTGTGATCAATTATGAGCTGCTAAAACAACTGTCAATTACTGATAACAAATAATCGGTTTGAATTAAGCTTAGTGTGAAAAAGGACAATATCAAAAACAACACAAAGTGATTTTGTTTCATGAAAATGCACCATCACACACAGCAAAACTGGTCAAGGACGTAATTGAGGTGTTTATTTGGCAAATATGTTCGCATGCGGCTTACTCACCATAGTTTTCTGCATTCGAATACCATTTATTTGCATTGATGGGACATTCACTTGCTGGGAAGCTCTTCATTTCTTGTGAAAATGGCTTGATGACTGGTTTTGTTTAAAAGAGAAACAGTTTTGTGTGTGTATGTGGCATCCACAAATTGCCAGACAGGTGGTAATAATGTATAGCTAGGAATGACAATACTTTGAATAAAATGTTTCTCATCGTTTTTATTCAAAAATTCTGGCTTGATATTTACATAACTAGCACTTGATTCTGTACTCTTTTCTTTTATAAAAATTTAGTGTTTATTAACAATAGTATTTACTGATTTTTGAAATTGAAAATGAGTGTCTCTAATATACAAATAATTTTGTTTCTTATAAAATCTTTTCATATCTATACCCTTATTATATATTTTCTCTCAATATTATATTAGTAAATAATATAATATATATAAGTTAGCATTTTGTTAAATATCTAATAATTTCATAATATAGCATGTGTATAACTATTCTGTTTTATAGCATCTAGAGTTAAATGTATTTTTTAAAATACTTTGAATGACATCGTTTAAATTTTTTTTTTTTTTACAGGTTCTGCTCACTCTGTACTTGCTCCATTTTGGTCTAATATTTTAAATAAAAAAAGCCTTTATGGTAAAATAGTTATCTATATTTTATGTTATTACTTATATTTTGTATAAAATATCTTTATAATTTTTTAATGAAATTATGAATTATTCATAAATTTAATTCATTAATATTACTTACTTTATACTTGTAGAGCTATTAATAGAAAATGAAAACCATTCACAACAGTTTTCTATTTTAAAAAAACTTGATAATATGGCAAGAAAACAAAATATAAGATTTGGAATATTTTGTAAATTCATATTTTTTGAATTATTTTGTATTATCTTATCATTTGTTGTATAGTAATAATATGTATTTGTTGACAATTAAGTTAGTATATTTTCTCACTTTTAAGCATCAAGTTTTAATAATATACACAACTTCTTTTAAAAAATAAGAAATTTAATAAAACCACAATGAACAATATTTCTTTACAAGGAGTATACAAATTAATACTCCATACAAGCTGAAATCATTTAGCAAGAGGCAAAAGTTCATATGTTTTTTTTTTTTTTTTTCTAGAAATAATTATAAAAACTTCATTATACAAAAAAATGAACCGTGAGTATTTAAGATTCTTCCACTGACAATCTTGAATGTATTTATATTGATATAAAAAAAAGCCTTACTGCATTCAATTTATTGTATGAATAATTTAATGAAGATTTGTTACTTTATTGTTTATTTCTTTTTAAAAGGATGTATAAAATTATTTTTAAGTTGTTAAAGTATGAAAATCGTAAGTGTTAATAGTTCATTTATGATGCTGCTGTTAACTTTTTCATATTTTATTGTATGATTAATTGTTTTTAATTGTGAACTAAATTGCCATAAATTCTTATGCAATTTTTTTATTGGTAAAGTTAGAAATTGACAGGGATAGCTATGGACTGATAACCTTTTTAAATTATTTTTACTACCATATATTTACAAATATAAACAGAGGGTGGTTTTTTTTTCCCCCTCTTCAAAAGATTGGCATAAAGTTAAAAAAAAACTGTATATAAACTGAAATCAAAAAAAAAAATCTAACAGTTTATGACAGTCAGTTATTTTTTGTGTACATTTGGTACTTTTCTATTAGCAGGGCATAAATTTCTCTAATATTTGATGTTTTGTTTTGTTTGACATAGCAGCCAGTTCTATAAATAATTTTGAAAATAAAACTTCTCATTTCTTTTAAAATTATTTTTTTCATAAACTTAGGAAATATAAACTAAAAAAATAAAAATGTGCTTTATTTGCTATGCTGCCTGAGTTTTTTTGCGTGATGAGCGAATTCGTCTTTAAGCCGAACCCTCTATTTTAATTTTAGAAAAACCTTGTGTTTATACACAGAAATATATACATATTAATTTGCTTCATTTTTTCACAGCTCTATAATAAAAGCATATCTTTGACTGATTGAATACAATGAAATTATGCATATTGGATTATTTTTTTCCGAAATTTAATAATGTAAAATTTAAAGCTAGATTATATTTAATATTAGATTCAATCTTTTGATTCCTTAATTTTTTGTTATTAATTGTTTGCATTTTGTAAATGAAGATATTTTATTTTTTGTTTTTAGCTCGTCAATGTTCCCCTCGAGGAGGAGAACTTTGCATTGAACTACAAGAAGACAGAGTTTGTATGAGTGGGAATGCTGTTGTTGTTTTCGAAGGACAAATTTATATTTAAAAATCATATTGTTCGCTGTGTTATTTTAAATTGTTTAGATTTATTTAATGCTTGTTAAGTCTAATTATTTTGTAAATTATCAATTTTTAATATACTGCAGGTACATTTTAATATTAGTAAATGATACTTTTTTCTGCTCGATTTCTTGCTATTCTCACTTTTATTATTATATTACAAGCAATTATCAGTATTAATATTTGTGCAAGTAGCGCCATTTGCAAACTTTACGTCAATTCCCTGTATCTATGAAGAGTTGAGTGTGTGAGAAGAGAGAGAAGGTATGTCCAGACTGGTCTTAAGTGTGATTGCAGCCAAATAAATTTGAAAATACAATCCACATTGTGTTTTTATTTGTGTTAAATTCATTTGACGGAGTTGTATGATATTAATTGTAATATTTCATAAGATCTTATCTTAAAAAGTATCATCTATAAAGTACATTAATTTGACATAATAAAAAGATTTGACCATCTATAAAGCATTTTTAATTCTTTTCTATATAATTTCATTCCAAGGCTTTTTCATCCACTGGTTCACGCAGATGTAGGATGCACATCGCATAGTCTTTTTTCCACTGTCCACAACTGTTAATCTTAGAAAGTGTTTAACATTAGTTACAATAACATAATTTTAACAATAGTAATTAACATAACTGTTTAGAATATTTTCCTCTCACTCAAAATTTTGTTGGCAAAAAGCATTTTTAAGGAACAATCTAGATTTCATGAAATCTCTGAAAAAATAATAAAGAAATTGCACACAGCAATCTGTAATCCACATTCTGAAAGTTTTTTTATTTTTTATTGTAGATCATAGGAAGGAAATTAGGGTACTAAAAATGTGCAATATAAACCATGGCAGATGAGCAAAACATGTTATGACAAAATGTTCTTTTTGAGCAGAATTTTTTTCTTTTAAAGCATTTATAAAATCATCTCGAATGGGTAGCATTATGTTTCCATGTCAAGTATTAAATGTTAATCACTTTCAAATTATACATTATTTGGAAAATCATCATTGTGTAGAAGTGTGTCAAAAGATTTTGATGGAAGAGGAGCCACTTGCCATGTAATGGGAGATGAAGATTTGGCCTAGAATCACGTAATGCACTCACTTTTCACTCTTGTATCTTGGGATCCAGAAGTGTTACACGAGTAATAAAGGGTTCACTTGAAAAGTCTCGACGAAATCTAATGAATTAAAAGTATGCGTGTGAAAACCAAATGTAAGTGAACTTTTATAATGTCGGTTTCTATGCAATGGGTCTGGAACCAAAATTCGAGAAAACATATTGCAAAAAGTAGAGAAATTCAAGACGAATCCAGGCGGTCATATGCAGATACACAAATATTAGCCCGTGTCGAAGTCAGCCCATTGTAACCAACCGACGATTACCCTTTTAACTGAAACTTCAGTGACTTGCAGTGCAAACTTTATGTAGCCCAGTTACCATTGTTCCATTGTATCCACTATGGGGCAACGGTAACTGAAGTAGGTAAGCTACATAAAGTTTAATACAATAACATTGTAATGTCCTTAAATTATTTATTTTTCCCCTTCTTCCCCATTTTTTTCACAGTTGAAATGTGCTAAATACTTAACATATGGTACTTGTAATATTTATTTATACAATTTTATGATTCGTTGTCATAATAATAATAAAAACCCATTACATTACATTTATTTTTAACAAAAATAAATGGAAAATTGTATGAAGTTTAAAAAAGAAGTGTTGGCAGATATGTATTTCATTATTCAATTTTGTTAAAAAAAAGTATGTTTGGTATCTGAAATCATAATGCCGCTGAGGACTTAACTAGAAATTTTTGTTCAGAAAATCTCCCCGCATAGGCAAAAATTGAAAGAACGCTAAATTCAAATGACTGAATAGGAATTGAAAAATTATTATTAAAAACTAGCTTCTTTAAACTAATATTTTACTAATATTTTTCAAAGTAGAAAGCATACAATAAATTAATTTATTTACAAAAAGTTTCAATTTGTTTTAAAGAATACAAAGTAATTACTTTTACTGCTCAACCCTGTTTAAAAATATTTGCATGCTTCCAGTCTTATATGCCGGAAGTTTAATACCAATATTTAATTTTTCTTTATATTTTGTGGTGATGGTCCTTTTTTTTTTTTTTATCTTTGTTACAAGGCATTTTCTGGAATTTTTTTTATTTCAGCTCTGATAAGTCTTGGGTTAATATTTCTTATATTATTAAGCTCATAATAAAGTAAATTTTACTATGCATTGTGTTTCTAACAATATTTTTTTTAATAAATTAGAAAAAAATTTTTTTATTAAAATCACTAAAGATATCAATTTAAGGGACATTTTTAGAGGAAAGGCATTTTATTAAATATTTATTGGTTTTTTATCATTAGATATAAAGTAACATTTTAAGTTAAAAGTTATGTGAAGTTTAGATATTGCATAAAATTTTTCTAAGAACTCGCAAAAATTGAAATTTTTTTTTAAATTGTCAGTTTCTGGCGAACAAATATCAGGGCGAGAAAAAAACCCGTACACATATTAAAATGTGAATTTTTAACAACTACAATTTAAATATTGATTTTGAATTTTATGTGGTTGGTTGAGGAAAAAAAAAAAAAACATTGGTTATTGACGAGATGTTAATTGGTATTTATGGTGAAAATGAAATTTAAGACAATTTAAATGTTTTGGAGGAGTTATTTGCCATCTATAACAATAATTCACCTGTGGTTTTAAAGGAAAGGCAGGGATACTGAAATTTCTGAATGTTAAATGTAGTTTCTATAGGACAAGATATCAATAATAGAAACTGGAGGAAAGGGGCGGATTTCTATTCATTCCATCTTTCCCTCTGGGAAATATGAAAATAATAAATAAAATTAAAATACAGGTACTTACGTATTAACGGTACCTTGGCGACAGTTGCGCCAATAAAGAGCACACGCGCCAACCGCAGCTACAGATTTGGCGCCAATCTGCACTTAAAATTTTTGTTCAAAATAATAAAATATATATGAAACACTTCATTTAAAATCAAAATACTTTTATTCCAAATAATAAAGATTAGCGACACTTAAAAACCGCCAAGTCTGTCACCAAGGTACCGTTAATACGTAAGTACCGAAATATATACATATATATATATAAACTGTGAAAAACAGGTGTCATTGGACATTTGATGTTATAGAAAAAGGTGATAACAAACACGATAAGGAGAAAGAAGTGGAAGTAGGTAGGTAACCTCCGGAAAGTAAGCTTGGATTTTTAACTTATAATTTTTAATTATATAAATCTAACAGTTAATAATATAGCAGGATAAATATGTCACTATCTCTTTGCATCTGTTTGTTTTATCATTATCATCAATAAACAAGTGTTTCTAAGATGGAAGAAATGTCTTCCATCCATTCTCGCTAAAACCATGTAATAATAAATCATTATAAGGTTCTTTATTGAAAAATTAATTAAAGAAAATTATATATTTTGTTATAATCATTAATTTATTAAAAGATATGGAAAGCTTACACGAAGAGATCAATTTCCTAATCCCAGATCTTTCAATGATTCATAATAGTCATAGGATAAAATCTAGGACATTGTACCCCTGAGAAAGTCGCCAATCTTGCAACCCTGAATATTTCGCCAATTTCTTTAGGGTTGCAATACAATAATTAGAGGAATTCGTAGCTTCATTTTCCAAACAATATAATGACTATTTATTGTTATTGTGATTATATTATTATTTGCAGTAAATAAGAACAGAAATATATATTCTTTTAAATTAGTATTCCAATAAATTACTGATTATTCCGAACTTATTCTTACAACGTACGTCGGTCACTGATTCAGAACATAAACAATATTTATGAAATTGCCACTCAGGAAAGTAAGAAACAAACAAGAAAAACGATTTTTTTTATTTGTTAATAACTTATATTTTATTCTTAAATAATTAATTTCCTTTCTAAAGATGTTCGTTTAGTTAGGATTTTGTGGCAACCATAATTAGAATTCGCTCGGAATATTTGAAGCTTTAGCAAGAACGCTAGTTAACGTTACAATTTAAATTTTTAATAATTAAAATAAATTAATATTAATGAAATAATGTGTCCGGAACATTTGATAATTATCTGGCAGAGTGCATGTGACGGCGCCAGCACAAATGTGACATCCGCAAAATAATTTATGATTTCACCGATGGAATAAAATGTTTGTTTCCACCACAGAGGAAGGACATACCACAATAAAAGGTAAGTTATTCTCTAGTTTTTTCTTCTTTTTTATCTTTTGTGAATATTAATTTATCATTCGAATTCGGCTTCGTAAAGAACATGACTTATTTTATGACATTACAAAAAAAACAAAAAAAAAGAATTGGCGAATAACTTTGGTGAAGTTTTATCGTATCGAAATTTTATCAATTAACAGTGATTATTATCTTTGTTTAAACGATACTTTTTTGTGACTTAGCAAAATAAAATTCCACATAATAATTTGGCGATAAAGCGATTTAATTTGGTGTGAAAGCAATTTAGGAATAAAATGTTGACAAAATGATGATATATTTTGGCGTTAAAGCGACAATATGTGGCGTAAAAAGAAAACATTAAAAAGTCGACATAATAGTGATAAAAATTTGGCGATAAAGCGATATAAATTGGCGTAAAGGCATTTTAGATATAATTTTCTTGGCATAATAGCGCTACATTTCGGCGTAAAAGCGGTTTCATTTGGCGCAAAAGTATTCCAGAGATAAAAAATTTTAGTGATAAAAATTTGGCGATAAAGTATCAACTTTTGGCGTAAAAGCCCCTCAAAAAACAAGATTCACTTAGTGAAAAAATTTGGCTATAAAGCGATAAATATTGGCGATAAAGAATTTTTTGGCTTAAAAGAAGTTATATAACAAAATTTGCTTAGTGAAAAATGGCTATAAAGCGATAAATGTTGGCGATAAAGGATAGTGCTAATATTTGGCGTTAAAGCGATAAACTTTGGCTTCAAAGCCTTTTCAGGAATAAACTTTGACATAATAGCTATTTGGCTGCTAATATTGGCGTAAAAGCACTGTTTGGCTATAAATTTTGGCGAAATAGCACTTTACAATGACACCGAACTTAGGCAACCTTTTTGTCTGTTTACTTGGCGATTTGGCAACACAGTAAAGGATTTTGGCGTAATATTTTACCGCGCAAACTACCTGGCCCATTTATTTCTATACTTACTTACCGACTTAGCGATGTGTTTGGCACAAAGGGTACAGGATCCTAGATTTTAACCAAATTAATATTAACAAAAGATAAAAAAAAAAAGAAGAAAAAACTAGAGAATAACTTTTCTTTTATTGTGGTATGTCCGTCCTCTGTGATGGAAACTAACATTTTATTCCACCGGTGAAATCATAAAATATTTTGCGGATGTCACATTTGTGCTGGCGCCGCCACATGCACTCTGCCAGATAATTATCAAATGTTCCGGACACATTATTTCATTAATATTAATTTATTTTAATTATTAAAAATTTAAATTGTAACGTTAACTAGCGTTCTTGCTAAAGCTTCAAATATTCCGAGCGAATTCTAATTATGGTTGCCACAAAATCCTAACTAAACGAACATCTTTAAAAAGGAAATTAATTATTTAAGAATAAAATATAAGTTATTAATAAATAAAAAAAATCGTTTTTCTTGTTTTGTTCTTACTTTCCTGAGTGGCAACTTCATAAAAATTGTTTATGTTCTGAATCAGTGACCGACGTACGTTGTAAGAATAAGTTCGGAATAATCAATAATTTATTGGAATACTTTTTTAAAAGAATATATATATATTTCTGTTCTTATTTACTGCAAATAATAATATAATCACAATAACAATAAATAGTTGTTATATTGTTTGGAAAATGAAGCTACGAATTCCTCTAATTATAGTATTGCAACCCTAACGAAATTGGCGAAATATTCAGGGTTGCAAGGTTGGCGACTTCCTCTGTGGTACAGTATCCTAGATTTTAATCGAACTTTGATTTTAAACAGTTACTTTTCGCCATTTTCAACATGGATGTTGAAATGTTTGGACAGTTTATGGCTGCTTTTCAAATGCAACAATAACAGATTCTTGAAAAATTTTTGCCTGTTCAAACAGCGGATGCAACAAGAAGTTTAAATTTCTAATGAAGATACAGAAAATTCATTACTTCGATCTTTCGATTCTAAGAATGAACCTTTCAAATTTTATCGTCCATGTTTCAAAAATTTCTTAGAAATGAATTTTTTTTTTTTGCAAATAAGAAATTATATGCTCAGATTCTTCTTAATTCAATTGGTGCAATAAATTATATGTTAACTGCATTGGCTTCACCAAAAAACGCCAATCGAACTGACGTACATTGATCTTATGATTGCATTTGAAACTCATCCAACAATAACAACAAACACATAAATTCTAACAACATATCAAGCTGAAAATCAGTCAATTGCTGATTATATTGCAATACAAGATTGTGAATTTATTTCTCCTTGAGACTAAGATTTTAATACCCGATATCTTTCTATGAGCACAATTTGTACGAGGTATTCGTGATGATTCAATTTGGGAACAGATTTTACAGTCTGGAATCCTAACATTTGAGGAAATTTCGAAAAAGACAATAACATGAGAAACTTCCAAAATTAGTTGTCACGAACTTTCAAAGAACTCTTGCATTACTAATGACTATTGAAAATATAAAAAAAAAAAAAAAAAAAATGTCAAGATAGTGAAGTGCCAGACACGAAGAACATAAACCACGCCAATTCAACTTCAGTTCAGTCAAGTTTTCAAACCAGATCAAGAGCTACCCGTTGAAACTCACAGTCCAGGATCAGCTATGAAAGACTCGGAGTAAACAATCTTTGTCTCCGTTGTGGCCGAAATAATCATTTTGCCAAGGATTGCAGATGTGATAAAAATAAGATTCATTGCAGTTCATTGTAAAATAGCTTGGTTTCATTGTAAAAAATACTGGACATTTACAGAAAGTATGCATTAAATGTCAACTAGAAGGAAAAGAAAGAAATAATAATAGATCAAGTTCATCATGATAAAAAAAAAAAACTTTATTAGTATGTTATGAACAAGAGAGTTGATATTTTTCAACATAGGAAGAGATTATGAGATGTTGAAAAGTATTTTGTTATTGTAAACATTGAAGATCATGAAGAAAACTGTGTAGTGGATTCAGGCTCAGGATTTATGGATTTTTTCAGGATTTATTTTTTTTTATACCACATGATAAATTCTACAAACACAACATTTCGACTAATCTTCTAAAGTCTGATGTCAATTTTTGATCTTACACAGGAGTTTTATTCAAATAGGAATGCTTGACAGGTTTTCCCATTGTAGGTAAATGTCACCTGCAATGGGAAAATCTTTTAAGAAGAATTGTATATTGTTCTCAGAATATAATGCTTTACTTGGATTCAACATCTTCAAATTAACTTGCACGAAATTTATTTCAAGTAGGAACGCAATTCAAGTAAATTTCAAACAAAATCTATAAATAACATTGACGACATTATTTCTAACTATCCTGAAATTTTTGAGCAAAAATTAGATTGCATTCCAGGAGTCAAAGTATTGTTGCAACTTCCAGAAAACAGCAAACCAATCTTCCACAAAGAAAGAGATGTGTCATGCGCCAAGAAAAAGTGAACAAAGAACTGGATATATGTAAGATTAAAGAATTATTTCGAAAGTAAGAACAAGTGATTGGGCATCACCTATGGTAATAATTCCAAAACCGGATAGTAATTTTTCGGCTCTGTGGTGATTTTAAAGTTGGCATAAACAAAAGTTTTTTCAAACAAACTATCAGACAAATTGATGAGATTCTCAACAGTTTAAAGAATTCTACATATTTCTCTGCTTAGATTTAGAAAAAGCGTATCTTCATGTGCAAGTAGATGAAGCAAGTAGTATAATTCAAACTTTTTCAATTCATAGCAGAACCTGTTGTATGAATAGGCTATCATTCAGAATCAAGACGGCTCCAAGTGAATTTAGCCATATTCTAGACCAAGTTTTTCAAGGATTGCCCAAAACTTTATCTTATTTCGACGACATCATAGTACATGATATAACAAAAGCTGAATGTTATAATAACCTTGAAATTTTTCTTCAAAGATTGAAAAAGTACTATCTTTCTTTGAACAAGAATAAATGATCATTTAAAAAAAAAATAGAATATTTGAGTGGTCCTTTTTTATAATCAGATATTTTTATTATCAAACACTTATTATAGTGTTATTGAAAGGACAATACAATCTATTTTATCAAACGATGCAATTTTTATGAAAAATAAAGTTAAATCTGAGAAATATTAACTTATAATTGAAAGCAGAAAGTAAAAAAATTAAATTTTTAAAAATGACTCATAGGTGTTCTTGAAATCTTTCTTAAATTTTTTGTAGTAAATTTTTAGCTTCCAATGTTATAATCTTTAACTTACAGAATCACACAGACATTGTGATTTATTATGCAAAATTAGTTCTGGTTTATATCTGCTATACTTTTAACTTGCATTCTTATTACTCAGTAACTTGAAGTTTACATTTTGAATAAGAAAACTAATTTATTCCAAAGACCTTATCTGTAAAATGTTTTTTTTTCCCTTTGAATTAAAATAATGATGACAAAGTTAAGAACGCAATAAAATTTGAAAATATTTAATGTAAATTTTTAAAAATACATTTAAATTTCTAAACAATTATAAAAATGGTAAATATTAAATTAAATATAAAATTTGTAATATAATAAAAATAATTTAAAAAATTCATAGGCAATTCTATATCGATTGCAGGCATTCATAAAACACACACATATATGATTTAATAATTATGAAAATGTGTATTTATCTATAAAAATATATTAGTTATTTTTTTAAAAAAAAGAATTCTGAATTAATCTAACTTTATTATAATAATAAAAAAAATTGTTATATGAATTCTTAAAAAATAATAAAATAAATACTATAATAATTTTTTAATTATTACTAACTTGAGCACATCACGGAATTTCAATCACAAAATATCAGTGTAATTTGGGCTGCAAATTGCAGTAATATAAACACTGATTAATACT
>BPLQ01006518.1:23952-42615 GCA_021605075.1 Caerostris darwini
CGGCATGCCGCCAATCAGCACGCCAGTCTCTATGCTGAGCGGCCCATTGTAGCCGCAGGTGGCGATGGTTTAGCGTGAGAGGGATCCTGTATAAAGGAGTCCTTGCGCGCAGTCCACGCTGCAGCAGACGTCTACGAATTGATGAAGCACACAATGAAACACCTGTAGCTATTGAACACTGTGCTGCCAATTGTCTAGAGGCAGTTGTACTGTGCATCAGCGCCATGCGGACCAGGTGTCTATCATTGCGAGCTGACGTCACATTTTGGGGTCCACTCCCGGATTTCCGAGTTGTCCGACACTCGTTCGTCCACTGCTTCCAAAGACGCATCACTGTGCTGCTGTTAAGCTGCACACGAGCGGCTACTGAACGTTAAGACAATTCAGCTTCACGAAGGCCGATGATTCTCCCCCGTTCAAACTCTGTAAGTTGTTCAAATCTCGCTCTCTTTCGTCGAAGAGGCATAAGTAACGATTGAGCTAACGTTTACCACTAGCAGATAACCACCGATAACCATACACGCCTCGCTACAACCGTCTATTTATTCGGATCCATCCGCCGTGCAGAGGGCGCTGCTCAGCATACGCATGCGGTACGGATTTGAAATTCCAATCATTTGCATATCATGCGCTAATTTGCATTTCCTGAAAATTTCAGCTCACTCGCGTAAGTCCTTCATGGTGTTGCAATTTTCACAAACATGAGTATATATATAAACAGCATCTGATATGCACACATCATAGTAGTTTAAATATTAAAATTTTGCTTATTTTAGCTTTTGAGCTTCAATTTTTATTTTTATCTATTTATTTATTTTTTAATTTTTTTGCTAGCCACAGTTTTTTTTTTTTTAAAGCTACTATCCAAATTTATTTTGAAGCAACAATTTATAAAGTTGCAATGATATTTTTTTCTCTGAAATACAGAGCACTTTCTTCCACAAGGTTCCTTATTCACAAAAAAAAAATCATTCATCAAGAGATCAAGATAACGTACTTGACTAGAAAAAGAGATAATAATCAAAGTGATGAATAATCACATAAATATTAAATAATGATAATTATTCACTGAAGGCATAAATATTGAAACATTGTATCATTTTTAAGTGCTTTTCGAAACATTGTATCATTTTTAAATACTTTTTGAAACTTTGTATCATTTTTAAGTGCTTATTGAAACATTGTATCAGTTTGAGAGCTATTTAAACAATGTATATTTTTTAAGTACTTCTTGAAACATAGTATCAATTTTAACTTCGTTATGAAACATTGTATCAATTTAGAGTTTTTGCTTTCTGAAACGTTATTATTTTTTATGGCTTTTGGAAACATTGTAGTTTTTTTTACATTCTTTCAATAACATTGTAATGAAAGGTAAAATAATTAACAAAAAGCACTTCTCTGAAGCGTAGAATGATGACATATACAAAGAATATTGAAACAAATATTAAGAATTTCAGATTTCTACCAGTTCATGACAACATCTATTAATTATACACGATCCTTCATTAACAGGTTTGACTACACATCACAAAACGATTAACGAATGTAAGTCGAAAACTTACTACCGTGCCCAAAACGTAAGACCAATTATTATTTTTTTCAAAAACTCTTTATGTATTCTTCCAAATTTATTTCATCGCCTTCAAAGAAATCCCTTCCGGACACAATGCACTTATGCAAACTTTTTTTTCCAATCCTCAATGCATGCTAAAAAGTCATCGGCAGGGATGGCCTTTAAAGCTCGCGGCGTTTCACGTTGAATCTCTTCAATCAACTCAAAACCGGAGTGGTCTTTTGAGTTTAGAGAATAACCAGAAGTCGCACGATATGAATACAGTGGTTGTGGAACGATATGGGTTTCATTTTTGGCGAAAAAGTCACGAAGAATCAATGTAATGTGAGCTGGCGCATTCAGTGTTTTCGGTACCATTCGAGATTTGACGGATTTGAATGCTCAAAATGGAATTGACCGACAATTTCGAAAATCCAGCATCATCACAAGGTCTCTAATTGTAAATTGCCTGTTTGCTATCACCAAAACTTTAATTTTTTGGACGTGAACTTCGTCGGCTGAAGTTAATGGTCGACCAGAGGGCTCTTCGTCTTTCACATTCTATACGTTTCCGCAAACAAAATTTAATGCAAGTTCTTTGCTCATTTAATTCAGACATTTCAAAAATCGCCGGAATCAGTTTTAGCGTCTCACAAGCCAAGCGTAACAAACACTAATGAATGTTTTGACGTCAAATTTCACACAGATGTCAAGGACAGTGCCAGCAACCTAAAAAAGAAAAAAAAAAAGGTAAATTCCATAAGCTCCGGGAATTTTAAATTGAAAATTAGTCTTACTTTTTTGTCACAGTAGTATCCATTGTATCAATTGTCAACCGCACCGTGAAATCCTCCATTAAGTCGATTGTTTTTTTGCTTTTTTAATACACAAATTGCTGAGTAGATATAGCCATAATCTTTACTATCTATGAAAAAAAAAAAATGATAAAAATTAAACTCCTCTTAATTTTCTTTCAACTATATGAGTGGATTAATGAGTTACAAAAAAAGTTAAACGTTGTGATTTATTTCGAAATATTAGAAATTAAGTATTAGAAATTTAGTTAAAAAATAATTTTATTTACTCCAAGCTTTAAAACTCATCCAGTTTTTTAAGCTATACTTTATTTCACAAAACAGCAATTTGAATATTTATTATAATTGTCTAACGAAATATGCGATAAAATATGTTTAAAAGCTAAATTTCAGTCAGCATTATAATAGGTTCTTTCGTTATTTCAACTATGTGTATAGTATTATTTTATTTTATTCACTGTAATATTTATGATTTGGAATTATTTAATCACCATTGTGTATTGAGGTATTAATAAATTAATTATGTAATTTTAAAATATGCGTAATTTTTTAAATTAATAGGTAATGGGCGGCATTCACTTTTTTTATTCCTCTGCGAGCTGCCGCTTGGTCTGTTTGGCGCAAACTGATGTTCGCCAAGTAGGTGATAAATAATTGTAACTGGTACCTTAATTTTTAAATAAATCTTATTAAGCGGGAAATGACATCTGGTGCAGTATGGGTCTTTGTTAAAGACTTTTGTACACAATAAGTAAGTTTCTTTGTATCATTGTCATCATAGAATCAAGGAATTCGAGTTTTATAGTAATTCCATTATAAAATATCAAATTTTGCCTTTGTTCAATTTATTTCTTATATTTAAACGGCATTTGTATAAATTGAGATATATCAGCAAGCAAAAATCTCGAAGTTACGTGTCAAGTCAATTTTGCATCGTTTTCACTTCCTTCATTTGCATTTCCAGTGGGCCTGAATGGTCGAGTGTCTGGTGCTCGGTACCACAGGTTTCGGGTTCGAGTCCCGGCGGCGCCGTGGATGTTTGTAGTGGTTCGGAATCCACTTTAAGCCGTAGGTCCTGGTCTCATATGACTGTAGAGCATCACGGAGCAAAAATCAGACTTCTACCTACTTGTGCTCCTTCACAACAGAAGCTGCTTCCTTCCCCTTCAACAATGAGTCCGTACGGGTTCGTGGGCTTGGTCTAGATTAGATATCTACCAAGTGGGATAAGTAACAACAACATTTCCTGTAGAGTAATTCCTTTTTAAATACATTTTTATTAATTAATTACTTTTATTTTATTGTATATCGCGTATTTTTAAACGAATTAACTACATTGAATTAAAAAATAAGATTTTTAAGAAAAAAAATTTAAATCGTTCATGAAAATTTACTTAGTTTTATTTATTTGAATGAATTTTTTTCTTTTTAGTAAAAAAAAAGACGGAGAAAATTACTGCCACGTAATCAATATTCTGTTTTTCCCGTAGCGAACATCAGTTTAAATTTCAGAATCATAAATATAAACACTATATCTTGCAGTATCAACGATCTTATATAATTCCACAAATAATTTGTGCCAGTTCATTAATGTTCTTCAATACAACTTTGAGTAATAAATTTCGAATTCTGTGTCCATTGCTGAGGTTTTAAACTAATACAACTTTTTTTAACCGATTAAATTTTTTTTTCTTCTATTATTAAGTTTACTTTTTTACAAAAGAATTTATTTACAAAAACATCAAAAATAAATTAGTTCTGGAATAAATAAACACTTCAGAATTATATAAGCTGAAATTATATTTAAAATTTACAAAACAAATTATTTAAATTTAGAAAGTGAAAAGCTGCATTAAAAAATAAAATAGTTCCAGTTAATAGTACAATTGTTGTTGTTGTATCCCTCATAGAAGGAGGTAAGAGGGGTGCAGCTTCTGTTCTGATGGAGCACCCGTAGGTAGAAGTCTGACTTCTGCTCCGTGACGCTGTTACAGTCATAGGAGACCGGGACCTACGGCCTAAAGTGGATTCCGAACCACTACAAACATCCATGGCACCACCGGGACTCGAAACCTCTTGCACCGAGCGCCAGAGAGCTAGACACTCGGCCATTCAGGCCCAGTGACCACTGGGCAGTTATAAATAAATAATTATACTGAACACCTCCTCTTCTTGACAGGGCCTAAAATGAAAATAATTTCTACATTTTACATAGCTGCTACGAATTAGCTACTTTTGCACTGATTTCAGATGAAATTATTGCATGTAAAATTACAATGTTTGGATATAGTTAATCTTTTATTACAGCATTTCGTCTTCATACAGTATTTGTAATAATTTTTCTTCTTTTTTTATTTAATTTCTGAAAGAGTTTAATTTAACTTGCAATAATTATTCTTGCCCCCCCCCCTTTCCCCCCCTCCATGCCATGCTTTTACAATAAACTTTTTATTCATGTCTTTATATTCAGACTTTATTACTTAATTTTTTTTTACTATACATTTTATTTCATTAAGCTTTAATAAATCAAAAATAAAAATGATAATCTAACATATTCACTAAATGTTGAAAATTTATCAATTACTTTAACCGTTTAGAGATTTCATACGTTTAAAAAAACCAAAAAAACTTGAGAGATTTTTCTGAGAAAAAAAAATGGGCAAAAAAAAATAAAAATGTCAGTTTTTAAACATATAATGTCTTAAATATTATGAATAAAATGTGGAATAAAATGTAATAGTAATTATTTATACGTAAATATAAAAAATAATTATGAAATATTTGAAAATCGATGTAAATAAAATGAAAAAAAAAAAATAATAATAATAAATAAATAATAAAGTTCAATAAAGGTTTCATCATAGTGGTATAACTAAAAATGTTTTATTAGAAAAAATTAACAAATTTCTTCACATAATAGTTAAGAAACTACATGAATAATATAATTATAGATTTCGTTTAATACACTATGATAGCATGATTGATTTGTGAAAATAATATATGTATTGACTATGATTATGCAATTTTTTTTACAAAAATATGAAAGTGAAAATGTTAAACTTATTATAAAAATGTAGCGAATTGACGTGTGCCTTTTACCCTTGTTATGCTGTTATTTAAGAAAATATGATAATCTGTTTGTATTCGAATTAGGACTACAAATTATGAATTTAAAAATTACGTTTTAATTAGGAAGGACTTTCCGATATAATAACGATTTTTGTTGAAAAAAATTCGATTAATGTGAAATCCCAGGAAGAACTTCATAATTCTTAATAATCATTTCCAATTTACACCAAAAGAAAAACAGAGCCTGACTCGTGGCTCAGTAGCAACGTGCGCCGCTGGTGAGCATTAGGGCGGAGGTTCAGTCCACTGGCGGCTTTGTTGTAAACATTGTATCCAAACACGAGGAGATTCAACGGCGTTTGTGATGTTCAGCATATTGCCTCTTAGGCCTGACTATTTGATAGGGTTTTTCACCCATACGATACGCAAATGCGGAGTAGCTTCCTCTAAAAGTAGAGTCTCCCTCCTTCTTCAGCGACACGGAGCAGAAGTCAGACTTCTACCTACGGGTGCTCTATAAAAAAAAAAAAAAAAAATAAAATCTGCCCTCATCTTCCCTCCTTCCATGAGGAATACTACAACAGAAAAATAGAAGTGTGCGACTTCCTACAATTGTCACCATTGGAGATCCTTCTTCTCAAACTCTGATTACAACTTAGCAGTTTTCTTCTGTGGAATATCATGGGTAATGCTGAATCTTCTACTTCTCTGCCTTTATAGCGACGACTGACAACAGACCAGATGGCCTGGCATATGAAAAAACATTCATTACATATATTAATATATATATATTTTCAAAAGATATATATTTTGCTTGTGTAAAATTCTGAGAATTTCGAATCTGTGCCAAAAATTCCTATTATCCATTATTAATAGTGGACAAAATATTATCGTGACAATTAACGAAGAATGGGAGCCTCTACGGAATTTTTAATTATTTAGTAGACGCGGAAGTAAAAAAATCTGAGAGCCTCTTCTATAAGGAATTATCAACATTTTTCATTTTTCTGACTTTACCTCCGTGACGCTCTTACAGTCATATGAGACCGGGACCTACGACTTAAAGTGGATTCCGAACCAATACAAACATCCATGGCACCGCCGGGACTCGAACCCGAAACCTGTGGCAGCGAGCGCTAGACACTCGGCCATTCAGGCCCTTCGTACATCGTATATTTTAATCGGTATCGTTCGTGGCAGGAGTTACAGATTTATGGTGATGTTCATAAACGATCTTGTGAATTTTAACTATTGATGTTGGCTGAGGAAAATTCTAATATAATTGAGTCACCTGGATTTTGGATCAGCCTGTAAGATAATTCATGTGATGCGTAATACAGATAATAGTTCTTTATTTCTACTCAATAGGGCATATACACTGAAGTGACAAAAGTCATGGGATACCTCTTAATATCGTGTCGGCCCTCCTTTCGCTCGGCGAAGTGCAGCAACTCGACGTAGCATGGACTCAACTAGTCGTTGGAAGTCTTCTGCAGGAATATTGAGCCATGCTGTCTCGATAGACGTCCATAATTGTGAAAGCGTTGATGGTGCAGGATTTTGGGCACGAACAGACCTCTCGATGATGTCCCATAAATGCTCGATGGGATTCATGTCGGGCGATCTAGGTGGCCAGATCATTCGTTGGAATTGTCCAGAATGTTCTTCAAACCAATCGCGAACAGTTGTGGCCCGGTGACATGGCGCATTGTCATCCATAAAAATCCCATCGTTGTTTGGGTACATGAAGTCCATGAATGGCTGCAAGTGATCTCCAAGTAGCTGAACATAAGCATTTCCAGTCAATGTTCGGTCCAGTCGCACCAGAGGACCAAGTCCATGCCATGAAAAAACAGCCCACACCATTACGGAGCCACCACCAGCTTGAACAGTGCCTTGCTGACAGTTTGGGTCCATGGCTTCGTGGGGTCTGCGCCACACTCGAACCCTACCATCAGCTCTTACCAACTGAAATCGTGACTCATCGGACCAGGCCACGGTTTTCCATTCATCTAGGGACCAACCGATATGCTCACGTGCCCACGAGAGTCGCTGCAAGCGATGTCGTTCTGTCAGTAAAGGCACACGAGTCGGTCTTCTGCTGGAATAGCCCAAGAAAGCCAAATTTCTCCGCACAGTTCTAACAGACAAGTCCCTTGTACGTCCCACATTGATTTCTGCGGTTATTTGACGCAGTGTTGCTTGTCTGTTAGAATTTACGACTCTTTGCAGACGTCGCCGGTCTCGGTCGTTAAGTGCAGGCGGTCGACCACTGCGCTGTCCATGGTGGAATGTTATGCCTGAAATTTCATACTCTCGGCACACTCTTGACACAGTGGATCTGTGAATGTTGAATTCCCTAACGATTTCCGAAATGGCATGACCCATGAGTCTAGCTCCAACTAACATTCCGCGTTCAAAGTCTGTTAATTCCCGTCGTGCGGTCATCATCACGTCAAAACCTCATCACATGAATAACTTGAACAGAAATGAAAGCTCTGCGCATTTACACCTGTTCTAGGCGATGCTACTGCCATCTGAAAATTTGCATATTGCTATCCCATGACTTTTGTCACTTCAGTGTATATTTTATTATTTAACAATGAAATATAATTTTTCGCAATCGCAAATTTCGCAATTTTTCAGTCGAATAATCTCAGACAACTTACGACAGTAAGAAATCGATCGATGCCATTCTTTGAATCTGTAAGGCACATGCAATACTTATTTGACTGAATGCAAATCTTTCTGATATGCAAGTTGTTAAGGTATAAGTTTAGTTTGCTTAATTTCTACTCGGCTATAAAAGAAACAATTAAAAAATAAATTTTTAAAAAAATCCCGGGAACTCATGAATATATTTATGAGCAAAGTTTATGTAATTTCCAATAATAAACGCTTTCTCTTTAATATTTCATGATAAGATAGACTACTATACACTCGTTTGCTTTTAAATCTTCAATATTGCACACAACGAATGGTAATCATTCGTGAAAGGGAAAAAAAAAAAATGCCTTGTTTGAAACGATACTTTGTATTAGGAATTTTTTACTGTAGAAAAAATAATTTTAAAAAGAAATATAAAATTTGATAACATTAAATAAAATTAAAATGAACAGTTCGTTGGATTGCTTTATTCGCCTTTTTATTTAAAGAAGTATTAAAATCACCATTTACATGGAGTTTATGTATGCTTTATTATATGAATGTTAGATATATATATAAATAGATGCTTATATATTATTGTATGTTATTATGGATGCTAATTATAGAATTCTACACTTCTAAATGCATTAAAAAAATTTGTGTGTGTATGACTTAGATACATTTAATACAAATGTTTTATTATTTATTTATTTTTTCTAATGCAGCTGGCATACAGTAAGGCAGCTGTCTTGGATGCCTTAAGGCAAGCGCTGCACAGACGTTACTCTCTTTGCATTACCCAGGGGGCGGGTGTAACTTGAAGATAAGCCACGGATGCGCAGTAACAGTACCCCCGCAACGCTCTACGTTCATATTAGACTGGGACCTACGGTTTAAAGTGTATTCCGAACCACTACAAACATCCATGGCACCGCCGGGACTTGAACCCGAAACCTGTGGTACCGAGTGCTAGTCACTCGGCCATTCAGGCCTCATTTAATACAAATATAATGTTTTAAATAAATAGTTTTCTCTGTTAACTAATAACTCTAAAAATAACTTTTAATATCCATCTTAGAAAATTACCAAAGTAAATATTTCATGACAAATTCTGAAAAGCACAGATATTTAAAATATTTTTTTTTAGCAAAATGAGCAGCAAATCAGACTTAAATAAAGGATGCAAGATATAAAATATATAATAAAATATTATTAAAAAAATTAATAATTGTAAAATGATTAGTGTGATATGTGTGTTGTCTTGATTCTAATAGTATATTACTAGTTCGTATCCACGATTCTTTTCCTTCGATTTCGCCTCCACATTCTAGGAAAACAACGTAAAGGGAATGATATTCCCGGAACTGGGAACTTTATTATCCTAACCCTCCTAAAGGTCCCAAAGGTTACCATGAAAAACATCCCATAAAAAGGAATTTCTTACCAAGCTGGCGAGGGGCAATATGGAAATAACTGTAAGCGGTGGACGCCAAGAAGGGGATATTCCCGCGTTCTGTAGTAATTTCGTTATAAATGTTCAATATTTATGTCTCTTACATTTTAAGAGTATTTGTATAAGTAATTTCCAGTAAGAGTAATTGGTTCTTAAGAACATTTTTATTATTTAATTACTTTATCTTACTCTATATCTCGTAAGTTTATCGTAGCGTAGCCTTGTTGTTTTGTTTAATGCATGATGTATGTCGGTTGCATGTTATCAATTTTACTTCTGCTACTGAAAGTTACTTCAAAAGTACGTTTCATTTCGGTATCTCCTACATTTTAAGGGAAAAGTATCATCTCTTATTTGTGTATTTTTATTTAATAACTGTTACCACTTCATAAGGTGTAGTACAAAAAAAATGTTCAACTGTAACTGGTATCCAGCTGGCAAAAAACTACACCTCGGCTGGAAATTTCCATATTATTTTATTAAAGCCTAACATTTTTTAAACACATTTTAAATCCTCCTCTACCTTACAGATTTTTTTTTCATTTCAAACTAATTTTCAAACATAATTACTATAATACATTAAAAATACCAAAATTTTGTATAATTTTAAAAATTAGATGTTATTCTTGTATTTACACGTTTAAATATTATTTGTATAATTTATTTATTTGTTCTGAATAATAAAGCTGTGGGTATAAAATTCAAAAAGACACTTTTATTTTAATTTTATCTTTAAAAGCTTTAAAGAACTATTACTATCAATTAGTTTAATTTCCTTACTATTAATATCTCAAAGAAAAATAAATTTAAAATTCACCTATTTTATTTAAGTAGAAAAAATTTATTTTGTATCATCGTTTTTATTTAAAAAGTGGTATTAAATTTTGCATTATTCTAATTGATTATTTATTCACAATTTTTAAGGTATATTATTTATTACAAAAAATTCATTTTGATAGTTTCGAACACAAATTCAAAAATAGGTATAATAAAATAATTCCTCAACATGTAGTAGAGATATGAACATAAATTAAGCATTAAAAAAATCCATTTGTCTAATAACAAACAAAACCCTTCATAAATCTTTTTTTTATACAATCCCAAAAATGTGATGTTTAAAAAACACATCCATCTTAGTGAAGAGCAAATAAAAAGGAATTAAAAATGATTGTATTGGGTTGTTTATGTGTTTACCATTTATCGAATATTGTATAATATGAATTGCAGCAATTGTATGATATTTGACTTGATGCTTATTTTTGATGTTTTATTCTAGTTTTACTTGTGATACTTATGAAACTTACCCTTCAAAGAAACCACAATTTTTTGTAAAAGAACAGATGATTTACATGTAAGTAATTTTTATCTTAGCAAAATTCTTGTAACTTTGACAAACATATGGTCTGTAAAATTTTATTTTAGCAAAGTTATATGTATTCGAAGCTATTTTAAAAGGCTTTCCTGATAAAAATGCTTACTTGTAATGACTCTAATGCAATTCTTCAGTTGTAATTTTTGTGTGTTTCTGGTGATTACCTTTCTTGATTTTTAAAAAAAGCTAAAAATATAAATTTTGCATGACAAAGCGTTTCTAAATTATTTTTAAACATTATTGTGAAGCAGACAGTTTTTATGGACTATACTGTACAAAAAAGATTTTTTCTGATTTTTATCAATTAAAATTTCTTATTTCTTTCATGTTAAAATCATTTGAAACTTTTAATTTTTTCTACTTTGCTTGTAATTATGCACAGAATTACACAATTCTAGAAAATTAAGCGAGTGCCTGCATGCATATGTATTTATTTCTAAAATTTATTTAATAATTTAGTTACTTTGAAATAAATTGAATTTCTTTGAATACCTACAGATTCTCAAGGCCATTGCATTGAATTCCACTCATGTTTAGTTTTCTTTTTTCTTTATAATTGCTTTATTTTAGCTTTTATTTAATATTTGTCTTACTGTGAGATTTTTAAGATCACTTAATTATTTTCATCTTTTTTTTTTTCATCATACTGTTTTTTCTGTGGTATAAATGAAGAAATGTTACTGACACACTGTTCTTTATACAGAACAGTGTGTCTGTAAAAAGTTTAATGAAGATTCAATTTTGCATTTGTACATGACTGGATTGTATTCCACGTCATCTAAAATTTTGTTGACATAACTACTTTAATAATTTATCATCTTGAACCAATGATTTTTCATTCATTAGTTTTTCTTCAGCAAATTTTAATAATCAGTGTAATAATGAGTATTTATTATAATATGGTTTACAATATTATTTTAAACAGAATAAAATTAAAAATTTAATTAAATATTCTCCCTTTACTTTCTTTCGCAACGATTCAAACAAATTGAAATACATTTTATAAAATACTGAATATTATACTGTTTTATCTTTGAAATTATACTCTCAAATTTTTTAAATATTCTATTTCTATTGACTAATGTCATATTTGTTTCAAAACTTCTTTCTGTATCTCTATCATATGATAAGTCGACAATTAACTTTTTGTCGCAGTACAAGTTGCAAGTTGCTTTATTGACACTGATCATATAGAAAAGAGATCTTGGAACTTATATCTGGTACAGGTGAGTTAAGCTTTAAAGCTTCATTGCAATTACGTCAAGAAATATCAAAATTAGTGCATTGTTTTAAAAAAGTGTTTCATTTTTCATTATTGGTCCATCATGAAGAAAATCCACTATCTTGAATTTGCAATTTTAAAGTAAATATTTAATGCCAACATTTTAAATTTTATTTACTCTGATATTAAAACAAAAGAAGTTTAATATAAATTTGAATAAGCTAATACAGTGTAATCTTTTTTATTTTTACTATTTGTAAATCATTTACTTTCAAATAATTTTTAGTAATATTGTAATGTTCTTCATTATTTAGAATACAACTTCAAATAATTACTTTTTCAAATTAGCTTTTGTATATGTTTAGGTATGTTTCACAGTCGATAATTAACGTTTTTCGCAGTACAAATTACATTCCTTATAAGTTTTATTTAGCTACTGTTCTCTTTATGTATTATATTTTTTCGAATATTAAGCTTTTTCCTCCACTTTAATAAACTTGCATGTTAATGAAATTTATATAATCTGTGAAGTTTTTATATTTTATTTTTTTCGTATTAATTTTTTTATCCATGTAGAATGCAGGGATTTACTGAAATTCTATCTGCATTATTGGTATTGGTTATATGAAAATTTGACTTCAGAACTTATGAATGCTACAGGTGAGTAAAGTTTTTAATCTGATAAGCAATTACTTCAACAAATATCAAATGTAGAGCATTCTTCTAAACAAGAGTTCGATTTTTCATTATTTGTTCAACAAGAAGAAAATCCGACATCTTGAAATTAACATTTTAAAATAAATTTTTACTGCCAATATTTTAAATTTTGTTTACTCTCACAATAAAACAAAAGAAATTGAATTTATTTTAACCAGTTTAATATGATTAGCAATTATAAATTTATTTTTACCTTCAGAATAATTTCATTGACAGAATTTAAGAGTAAATTTCAAAAGAAAAAAAAAAGGCAGTATAGTATTATCATATTACTGTTCTTTGTTACATGACGCACAAAAGTTCTGATGATATTTTGCTGAAACCACCTAAAATGTGCATATTTTGAGTCTGAATCCATGCTTGGTTTTTGCTATTTTAATATTAATAACAAAATTAAAATGGACTGCTCGGGAGTGTTTTTCCTTGTAATGTATGTTAAATATTTCTTTCAAGTGTTCTGTATATAACAAAATCCCTGAAAAAACATGGCATTTTGTACTTTTTTGTCTAAATGCAGAAATTGTCAATTTAATATACTTATTTTATAATTCTGATATTATTTTAATCTCATATTCTCTAAAAGTTTTGAATAGCATTGTATTTTATATAATGTTTTGTGCCAAGCATTTATTTTATTCCATAAGATTCTTTTTTTATTCTGTCAATTGATTTATGACTTATTTTTCTTTTATTATGAACTGTTATAATTGAAAAGAGCAGTTTTAATTCCCTTTTTAATAAGTTTTAATAGATAATATTTCTAAAATTTTGCCTTTGTATAAATCTTTTCGTACTTTAAAATTAACTTAATTTTCTATTTAAATATCTCTGCAGCTTCTTTAATTTTTGTGACTAGCATTTATATCATGTCATAAAAAGGTATTTTTTTCCTCCTGTGTATTGATTGATGGCTTATTTTTCTTTGATTATGGACTGTTATAATGGAAAAGAGCAGTTTTAAATCCCTTCTTAATAAGATTTAATGTATAATATTTCTAAACTTTTCCCATTTGTATGTCTTTTCTTGATTTAAACTGTAACTAATTTGTGTAATGCTCGCAAACATATATGTTTTAACTAGTCAAATTGATATTAATTATACAAATATGTACTGGAAAATCAATTAACTTTACTATTCAGATATCTCCGAAGTTTTTTTAATTTTTGTGAGAAGCATTTAATTCGTTACATAAAATGGTTTTGTTTTGCTATGTATTGATTTGTGGTTTCAGACCAATTTTAAACACCTATTTAAAAAGTTTTAATATATAATATTTCTAAAATTTTACCTTTGTATAAGTCTTTTCTCTATTTCAAACTGTAACTAATTTGTTTAATGCTCGCAAACATATATCTCTTATCGAGTCAAATTGATATTAATTATATAAATATGTACTGGAAAATCAACTTTATTTTCTATTCATATATCTCTGAAGTTTCTTGAATGCAATAAATGCTTGTAACAAAAATTACGTAAAGTAGTATTATGTGTCGATTTGCTGCTTATTCTTTGCTGTTTTATATTTCCGATTATGATGCAGAAAGCAGTTGAAATTCCTATTTAATAATCATATATATATAATATTTCTAAAACTTTCCTTTTGTATAAAACTTTTTCTAATTTCAAACTATAAATAAATGTTTAATGCTATTTTAGAGTGTAATTTTTTTCATTTTACTATTTGTAAATCTTTTATTATAAAACAATTTTGAGTAATATTGTAGTTTTTGTCATTGTTCAAAATACAACCTCAATTAATTACTGTTTCAAGTTTTATTATATGTGTGCGACCGTCTTAATTGAATTTTCTTCATATTACAGGGTATGAATCATACGAATTAAATAATATCTTTCAGTAGATAATTTTTCCATTATAAAATTTGTTAAGCATTTTAAATTTTTGATGTCATTAATAGTATTTATGATTTCTTTATTTGTTATGCTATTTTGATTGGAAAGTAATTAAAATTTCAATTAAATCTTCTGTTTTTACTGGTTCAGAGAATAATTTTAAGAAACTTAATAATATATAATGAAATTTTTATGCTTAATTGTATTGATATGATCATATATATATAAATATATGAATAACATCATTTCTGTTTTCACAGCACAATGATTTATTATAATTCTTTTTATGCAAAAATTGTAGAAATATATTGTCTCATTCTATAATTACTGTTATCACTCAAATTATACCTATTAAATATTAGAAATATTATATTTTTACATTTAATGTATAATTTTTTAGTACTATTATAATCATAATTTTCTTTATCATTTGTACTTATTATAATATGTTAAAAACTTTTTGAAATTTTCTTTCTGTTTGTACGTATTTTATTATCATTTTTCTGACACATCGTCATACAATACAGATAACTTTTCTTTAGTACACTTCTTCATTACTAGAATGTATTCCCTGTCATTTGAAATTTGATTCATATAAATAAAATATCTTTCAATAGGTAATTTTTCCATTTTAATTGATTTTAACGTATTCAAATTACTGTTTTAATTTATAGTATTTATGATTTCTTTGTTTCTTAAGTTATTTTGATTAGAAAGTAATTAAAATTTCAATTGAATCTCATTTGCTATGATTACTGTTATCGCTGAAATTATACATAATGTTATAAATATTATATTTTTACATTTATTGTCTATTTTCATTAAAAAAATTTTGTATGTTTATGTAGTTTTCAAAGCAGATCTTTCCCTACATTATATTAATATATTTTATTTTATTGTTTCACATTTATAAAGTATGCATTTACTATTATTATTTTAGTACAATTATAATCATAATTTTCTTCGTCATTTAAAATTTGAATCATGTGAATAAAATACTGTCTTTCAATAGATAATTTTTCCATTATAAAAGTTGTTAAGCTTTTTAAATTATTCATGTAATTAATAGTATTTATGATTTCTTTATTTGTTATGCTATTTTGATTAGAAAGTAATTCAACTTTCCATTAAACATTCTGTTTTTACTGGTTCAGAGAATAATTTTAACAAACTCAATATTATATATAATTAAATTTTGATGCTTAATTTTATTGATATGATTATATATATAAATATATGAACAACATCATTTCTGTTGTCACAGCATAATGATTTATTATAATTCTCTTTATGCAAAAATTCTAGAAATATATTGTCACATTTCTATAATTACTGTTATCACTCAAATTATGCCTGTTAAACATTAGAAATATTATATTTTTACATTTAATGTATAATTTTTTAGTACTATTATAATCATAATTTTCTTTATCATTTTTATTTACTATAATATGTTAATTAATTTTTGACATTAGTTTTATTCGGTTTGTACATGATTTATTAACATATTTCTGACACATCATCACACAATACAGATAACTTTTCTTTAGTACACTTCTCCATTACTAGAATGTATTCCCCGTCATTTGAAATTTGATTCATATAAATAAAATATCTTTCAATAGGTAATTTTTCCATTTTAATTGGTTTTTAACACTTTTAAGTTATTGTTGTAATTTATAGTATTTATGATTTCTTTGTTTCTTATGTTATTTTGATTAGAAAGTAATTAAAATTTCAATTGAATCTTCTCTTTTTACTGCTTCAGAGAGTAAATTTAACAATTTTTATAAAAAATAATGAAATTTTTATTCTTGAATTTATTTATATTATTATATATATAAATAACAGCAGCGATTTGCTGCTTATTCTTAGCGGTTTTATATGGCCGATTATGATGAAAAAAGCAGTGCAAACTAAATATATATGTTTAATGGTATTTTAGAGTGTAATTTTTTATGTTTTACTATTTGTAAATCGTTATTATCAAACAATTTTAAGTAATATTGTAGTTTTTGTCATTGTTCGAAAATACAACCTCAATTAATTACCGTTTCAAGTTTTATTTAGTTACTAGTTCATTTTATGTATTATATTGTTTTAAATATTAAGTTTATTCCTCTACTTTAATAAATTTGCATGTTAGTGAAATTTATGTAATCTCTGATGTTTTTAATTTTCATATTAACTTTTTATTCATTGTAGAATGTGGGGATTGACTGATGTTCTATCTGATTATCTGCTTTATTGGCAATGGTCAGTGAGAAAATAATCCTGGGAATTAATGTCTGCTACATGTGAGTAAAGTTTCTAATCTGATTAGCAATTACTTCACCAAATATCAAATGTAGAGCATTCTTCTAAAAATGTGTTCGATTTTTCATTATTTGTTCAACGAGAAAAAAATCCGACATCTTGAAACTGACATTTTAAAATAAATTTTCACTGCCAACATTTTAAATATTCTTTCATATGATTATTAGCAAATATACATTAATTTTAACCTTCAAAATAATTCCATCGAGAGAATTTAGGAGTAAATTTTGAAAGAAAAAAAAAGCAATATAATATAATATATTACTAGTAATCTAATATTCTCTAAAAGTTTTGAAAGCATTGTATTTTATATAATTTTTTGTGCCAAGCATTATCCATCCGATAGTTTTTTTTTTCCAGTCTATTGATTTATGGCTTATTTTTCTTTTATTATGGACTATTATAATTGAAAAAAGCAGTTTTAAATCCCTTTTTAATAAGTTTTAATATATAATATGTCTAAACTTTTCCCTTTGTATAAGTCTTTTCTTGTTTTTAAACTGTAACTAATTTGTTTATAGCTCGCAAAGGTTATAAGTTTCATTTGGTCATTTTGATATTATTTATACAAATAAGTACTTTAAAATTAAATTAATTTTCTATTTAAATATCTCCGCAACTTTTTTAGTTTTTGTGACTAGCATTTAATTCATTACATAAAATTGATTTGTTCACTTTTGTGTTTATTTGCAGCTTATTTCTTTTATGTTTTACATGGCTGATTACGATGAAAAGAGAATTTTTTAATTTGAATTTAATCAACATAATCTCAAATCATAACTTATTTGTTAAATGCTCGCAACGGTTATATGTTTTTGTCATTTTTATATTGATTTTGCAGTTAATATTTTTATAATTAATTTAATATTCTAATCAGATATCTGTGAAGTTTCTTGAATGAAGTAAATGCTTGTGACAAAAAATACATAAAGTAGTATTGTGTGCCTGTGTGTCGATTTGCTGTTTATTCTTTCCTGTTTTATATGGCCGATTATGATGAAAAAAGCAGAGGAAATTTCTATTTAATAATCTTTAATATATAATATTTTTAAAAAGGGTTATATCTTTTATCTTGGTCATTTTTATATTGTTTTTCCAGTAAATATTTATATAATTAACTTAATTTTTTATTCAGATATCTGAAGTTACTTGAATGAAGTAAATGCTTGTAACAAAAAATACATGAAGTAGTATTGTGTGCCTGTGTGTCGATTTGCTGCTTATTCTTTGCTGTTTCATATGGCCGATTATGCTGAAAAAAGCAGTTGAAATTTCTATTCAATAATCGTTAATGTATAATATTTCTAAAATTTTCCTTTTGTATAAAACTTTTTCTAATTACAAACTGTAAATAAATGGTTAATGCTATATTATAGTGTAATTTTTTTTTTTGTTTTCACTATTTGTAAATCTTTTTATTATCAAACAATGTTTAGTAATATTGTAGTTTTTCTCATTGATCAAAATAGAACTTAAATTGAGTGTGAGAGTCGAAACTGAACTTTTTTTCACATTACAGGTTACATCGCATATAAATTTTATTTAGTTATTGTTGATTTTATGTATTATATTGTTTAAAATATTAAGTTTATTCGTCCGCTTTAATAAACTTGCATGGTAGTGAAATTTATGTAATCTGTGAAGTT
>BPLQ01006518.1:42625-59856 GCA_021605075.1 Caerostris darwini
ACTGTAACTAATTTGTTTAAAGCTCGCAAAGGTTATAAGTTTTATCTGGTCATTTTGATATTAATTATACAAATAAATACTTTAAAATTAACTTAATTTTCTATTTAAATATCACCAAAGCTGTTTTAATTTTTATGACTAGCATTTAATTATTAAATAAAAAGGTTTTCTTTTGCTGTGTATTAATTTGTGGTTTAGGAGAAATTTTAAATCCCTATTAAAAAAGTTTTAATATATAATATTTCTGAAATTTACTTTTGTATAAATGTTTTCTTGGTTTCAAACTGTAATTAATTTGTAAATTTGTGATATAATTTACAAATTATTAATATTATTAATATTAGTCATACAAATAAATACTTTAAAATAAAATTAATTTTCTATTTAAATATCTCCGAAGCTTCTTTAATTTTTGAAAAGAGTAAGAAAAACCATTTCAAAACTATTGTTGATAATTAATGTAAAGCTGACAGTTTCTTCTTATCTTTATCTATAAAATTTTCTACTTGGAAATTCAGTGGAGACCCTTTCTTGTTAAAGTTTTTTTTTTTTCTATTTTGCTTGAATTATGTTGAGAATTGCACGATTGGGAAACATTTTGTATGAACCTGCATGACTATGAATTTATTTCTAATATTTAATAAATAGGGTGTACAGTTTTTATTAATACAAAAATATTCAATTAAATGAATGTTAGTGCACAAATTTTGATTTTATAGCTGTTAGAATGTCGAAATATTTAGTTGGATATTTTTATTGTCTACACCGGTTTAAAATGTGCACAATCATATTAAATATGTACATGTTTTAATCGTTAAAATTTTTATTTAGAATGATTTACCTTTTGTATTTCTGTTAAAACTATATTGGCTCTTGATGATTCTGTGTAACCATGTTTCACAACGTGCCGAATTATATGTTTAAATAAATTTAAGTGCACAATTGTACTTGAATGTGGTACTATAATTTTATTGAGTGGAAAATATTATCTTCATCAATTTAAAGCTTAATATTTATATATCAATATACAATATCAGATTTAGAATTGATTGATTTTAATATTATAGCTGGTTTGGTATTGAAACATCATTATAAACGTATAATGTATTCAATAAATATTGAAATTTGTTAAGCTTAAGTAGTTCATTAGGGGTATTTTAGAATTAATTAACATTAAATACAGTTATGTAAAGGAATTATTCTATATGGTGGAATATTTTTAACACAAAAGAAGTAAGCCGAAGAACTTAGATTCATTATTGATCATCATAGATGGGCATACGTTGAAACTTTTTTTTTTTTTTGTAAATATAATTTTTTTGAATCTAAACAAACCCGTAATGCATAATATAATTAATTTGCATCTAAAATAATCTTACAGGGTTTAGTTTAGAATTCTATGTTTCATGATTAGGCATCATTTGCAGCGTTTTACCACCATCTTTAGTTATATATAATGGATGCCCCGTTATAGCTCAGTTAAATAAAAATATGAAAAGTAGGTATAATGTATCGAACACGAATGCGTTGCTAGGGAGAAAAAAATAAGGCAATGCAGCATAAAGGAGACATTAACAGCATGCAAAAGCTCTCTATTAATTTAAATACATAAATTGTAATAAATGGAAGCCATAAATAAAGTTATAATCAGTATTAAATAAAAGAAAAGTCGTTTATGAAGTTGTATTTCTAATTAATATTTCATTTAATTGAAACATTGATTTAATTTTAATAACTTTAAATTTGTTTTAAATGTTTCAGGACCACAGCTACCTACCAACAGGCACGATGGGTTTACGAAAGGAGCATGATTCTCAAAATTCGACAGTGATGCCAAATCAATAGATTCTTTTATCAGGACTACCATTCGTTTGGCTATTGAGGAGGGGGTGAATCACAAAATAGTATGCTAGGAAATTTGTTACGAATTGTGCTGGAAAAATATTGTACCCATGTGATAGGCCATCCATGGTGAATCCTGGTTAATGCTGAATCTGCTACATACTTGCTGTTGTAGTGGGGAATGACCTCAGGTTAAAGTGTATGTCATTGGAAAACATTTTCACTGTTTCTGAACTAATAAAATTGATTTATTAATAAGTGCATAAAATTTTTATTATTTGTCTATTGAAATAAAAAAATAAACCTTCATAATTGAATACATTTAAAATAAAGTTTTATTTATATAGCATCTCGTTGAAAATTGGTAAATGGCTAATTTTATTATTGTATGTATTGGTTGTTTTTTTTTTTAATAATAATAATATGCAAGACGAAGAGAGATGGTATTAAAATTAAAAACCTTTTTTTCAACGTAATTATTTACCTTTAAAAAAAATTTTTTAATCAAAATTTCAGATTGAATGCCATTTTTTAAAAATAATTTGGTCTCTTCTGTTTGTCTTTTCGAACGATCAAATTATTTTACTTTCATTGTTTTTTAAAAATTACACATGCAATATAAATTTGAAAAGTTAAAATTATCCATTATTATTTTTGGGTAAATTTTGAATTAAATTGTAATTTAGAGAAATTGTTTTAGAAGTATATTAATATACTAACAGTAGCTTTTTTTTAATTCCTAGTGAATCGTTATTTTTTTTTTTTTTTTTTTTATTTTTTTTTTAATTTCTGGTGATTTAACACTAGAATAGCAGTCAGGAAGCAAATTCAACGTTACCTAGGGTGCTGCATTACCGTTTTTTCTATACATTTAAAAGAGTCCTGATGGCCGAGTGGCTAGCTCTCTGGTGCTCGGTACCACAGGTTTCGAATTTGAGTCCCGGCGGTGACATCCTCAATGCATGCTAAGAAGCCATCGACAGGGAAGGCCTTTAAAGCTCGCGGCGATTCACGTTGAATCTCTTCAATCGACTCAAAACCGGAGTGGTCTTTTGAGTTCAGAGAATAACCAGAAGTCGCACGATATGAATACAGTGGTTGTGGAACGATATGGGTTTCATTTTTGGCGAAAAAGTCACGAAGAATCAGTGCAATGTGAGCTGGCGCATTCAGTGTTTTCGGTACCAATCGAGATTTGACGCGTTTGAGGCCCAAAATGGAATTGAGCGATCCTTTTGAAATTCCATCATCATCAGCAAGGTCTCTAATTGTAAATTGACGGTTTGCAAGCACCAAATCTTTAATTTTTTGGGCGTGAGCTTCGTCGGCTGAAGTTAATGGTCGACCAGAGGGCTCTTCGTCTTTCACATTCTATACGTTTCCGCAAACAAAATTTAATGCAAGTTCTTTGCGCATTTAATTCAGGCATTTCAAAAATCGTCGGACTCAGTTTTAGCCAAGTGTAACAAACACTAATGAATATTTTGACGTCAAATTTCACACAGATGTCAAGGACAGTGCCAGCAACCTAAAAAAGAAAAAAATGAAATTCCATAAGCTCCGGGAATTTTAAATTGAAAATTGGTCTTACTTTTTTGACACAGTAGTATCCATTGTATCATTTGTCAACCGCACCGTGAAATCCTCCATTAAGTCGATTGTTTTTTTGCTTTTTTAATACACAAATTGTTGGGTAGATATAGCCATAATCTTTACTATCTATGAAAAAAAAAAAATGATAAAAATTAAACTCCTCTTAATTTTCTTACAACTAACTATATGAGTGGATTAATGAGTTAAAAAAAACATTAAACGTTGTGGTTTATTTCGAAATATTTGTTAGAATATCGTTTCATTTTTAATCCCTGTATTCAAGTAATGCATCTTTGAGCTATGCACAATTTTTTAAAATTTAATGTGCTGTAAGTATTAGAAATTTAGTTAAAAAATAATTTTATTTACTCCAAGCTTTAGAACTCATCCAGTTTTTTAAGCTATACTTTATTTCACAAAACAGCAATTTGAATATTTATTATAATTGTCTAACGAAATATGCGATAAAATATGTTTAAAAGCAAAATTTAAGTCAGCATTATAATAGGTTCTTTCTTTATTTCAACTATGTGTATAGTATTATTTTATTTTATTCACTATAATATTTATGATTTGGAATTATTTAATCACCATTGTGTATTGAGGTATTAATAAATTAATTATGTAATTTTAAAATTTGCGTAATTTTTTAAAGTTAATAAATAATGGGGGGCTTTCACTTTTTTTATTCCTCTGCGAACTGCCGCTTGATCAGTTTGGCGCCAACTGATGCTCGCCAAGTAGGTGATAAATAATTGTAACTGGTAACTTAATTTTTAAATAAATCTTATTAAGCTTGAAATGACATCTGGTCCAGTATGGGTCTTTGTTAAAGACTTTTGTATACAATAAGTGAGTTTCTCTGTATCATTGTTATCATAGAGTCAAGGAATTTGAGTTTTATAGTAATTCCATTATAAATTATCAAATTTCACCTTTGTTCAATTTATTTCTTATATTTAAACGGCATTTGTAAAATTGAGATATATCAGCAAGCATAAATCTCAAAGTTACGTGTCAAGTCAATTTTGCATCATTTTCACTTCCTTCATTTACATTTCCACTGGGCCTGAATGGTCGAATGTCTGGCGCTCGGTACCACAGGTTTCGGGTTCGAGTCCCGGCGGTGCCATGGATGTTTGTAGTGGTTCGGAATCCACTTTAAGCCATAGGTCCTGGTCTCATATGACTGTAGAGCATCATGGAGCAAAAGTCAGACTTCTACCTACTTGTGCTTCTTCACAACAGAAGCTGCTTCCTTCCCCTTCAACAATGAGTCCGTACGGGTTCGTGGGCTTGGTCTAGATTAGATATCTACCAAGTGGGATAAGTAACAACAATATTTCCAGTAGAGTAATTCCTTCTTAAATACATTTTTATTAATTAATTACTTTTATTTTATTGCATATCGCGTATTTTGAAACGAATTAACTACATTGAATTAAAAAATAAGATTTTTAAGAAAAAAAATTTAAATCGTTCATGAAAATTTACTTAGTTTTATTTATTTGAATGAATTTTTTTCTTTTCAGTAAAAAAAAAAAAAATGACGGAGAAAATTACTGCCACGTAATCAATATGCTATTTTTCCCGTAACGAACATCAGTTTGAATTTCAGAATCATAAATATAAACACTATATCTTGCAGTATCAACGATCTTATATAATTCCACAAATAATTTGTACCAGCTCATTAATGTTCTTCAATACAACTTTGACTAATAAATTTCAAATTCTGTATCCATTGTTGAGATTTTAAACAAATGCAGCATTTTTTAGCTTTTTTAACGGATTAAATTTAATTTTTCTATTATTAAGTTTACTTTTTTTACAAAAGAATTTTTTTACAAAAACATCAAAAATAAATTAGTTCTGGAATAAATAAACACTTCAGAATTATATAAGCTGAAATTATATTTAAAATTTACAAAACAAATTATTTAAATTTAGAAAGTGAAAAGCTGAATTAAAAAATAAAATAGTTCTAGATAGTGGTCCAGTTGTTGTTGTTGTTGTTGTTGTCGTGTCTCTCATAGCAGGAGGGAAGAGGGGTGCAGCTTCTGTTCTGATGGATACCCGTAGGTAGAAGTCTGACTTCTGCTCCATGACGCTCTTACAGTCATAGGAGACCAGGACCTACGGCTTAAAGTGGATTCCTAACCACTACAAACATCCATGGCACCTCCGGGTCTCGAAACCTCTGGCACCGAGCTCTAGACACTCGGCCATTCAGGCCCAGTGGTCCAGTTATAAATAAATAATTATACTGAACACCTCTTCTTGACAGGGCCTAAAATGAAAATAATTGCTACATTCTACATAACTACGGTATTTGCAATAATTTTTCTTCTTTTATTATGTAATTTCTGAAAGTGTTTAATTAACCCCCCCCCCCCCCTCAATGCAGATGCTTTTACAATAAACTTTTTATTCATGTCGTTATATTCAGACTATATTACTTAATTTTTTTTTACTATATATTTTATTTCTTTAAGCATTAATAAATAAAAAATAAAAATGATAATCTAACATATTCACTAAATGATGAAAATTTATCAATTACTTTAACCGTTTAGAGATTTCATACGTTTAAAAAAAAAATTTGAGAGATTTTTCTGAGAAAAAAAATGGGCAAAGGACAAATAAAAATGTCAGTTTTTAAACATATAATGTCTTAAATATTATGAATAAAATGTAATAGTAATTATTTATACGTAAATATAAAAAATAATTATGAAATATTTGAAAATAGATGTAAATAAAAAGGAAAAAAAAAATAAATAAATAACAAATGTTCAATAAATATTTCATTACAGTGATATAACTAAAAATGTTTAATTAGAAAAAATTAACAAATTTCTTCACATAATTGTTAAGAAATTACCTAAATAATATAATCATAGATTTCGTTTAATACACTGTGATAACATGATTCATTTGTGAAAATAATATATGTATTGACTATGATTATGCAATTATTTTTACAAAAATATGAAAGCGAAAATGTTAAGTTTAACATTTTCACTTTCATAATTATAAAAATGTAGCCAATTGACGTGTGCCTTTTATCATTGTGATGTTGTTATTTAAGGAAATATGATAAACTGTTTGTCTTCGAATTAGGACTACGAATTATGAATTTAAAAATTACGTTTTAATTAGGAAGGACTTTCCGATATAATAACGATTTTTGTTGAAAAAAATTCGATTAATGTGAAATCCCAGGAAGAACTTCATATTTTTTAATAATCATTTTCAATTTACACCAAAAGAAAAACAGAGCCTGACTCGTGGCTGGGTAGCAACGTACGCCGCTAGTGAGCATTAGGGCGGAGGTTCAATCCACTGGCGGCTTTGTTGTAAACACTGTATCCAAACACGAGGAGATTCAATGGCGTTTGGGATGTTCAGCATATTGCCTCTTATGCCTGACTTCTTGATGTGGTTTTTCACCCATACGATACGCAAATGCGGGGTAGTTTCCTCTAAAAGTAGTGTTTCCCTCCCTCTTCAGCGACACGGAGCAGAAGTCAGACTTCTACCTACGGGTGCTCTATAAAAAAAAAAAAAAAAACCTGCCCTCATCTTCTTTCCTTCCATGAGGGATACGACAACAGAAAAATAGAAGTGTGCGACTTCCTACAATTGTCACCATTGGAGATCGTTCTTCTCAAACTCTGATTACAACGTAGCAGTTTTCTTCTGTGGAAAACCATGGGTAATGCTGAATCTTCTACTTCTCTTCCTTTATAGCGACGAATGACAACCGACCAAAAGGCCTGGCATATGAAAAAACATTCATTACATATATTAATATATATATTTTCAAAAGGTATATATATTTTGCTTGTGTCAAATTCTGATTATTTCGAATCTGTACCAAAAATTCCTGTTATCCATTATTAATAGTGGACAAAATATTATCGTGACAATTAACGAAGAATGGGAGACTCTACGGAATTTTTAATTATTTAGAAGAAGCGGAAGTAAAAAAAATTGAGAGCCTCTGCTATTAGGAATTATTAACATTTTTCATTCATATAAGTTTTGGGAAAAAAAATCCCAACGTTTACTTGCAATTCCCGTTTAAAGACGCAAACTTTTATTTCATATATCGTATATTATAATCTGTATCGTTCCTGGCAAAGAGTTACAGATTTAATGGTGAAGTTCATAAGCGATCTTGTGAATTTTATTGATGTTGGCTGAGAAAAATTTTAATGTAATTGAGTCACCTGGATTTTGGATCAGCCTACGAGATCATTCATGTAACACAGATAATAGTTCGATATTTCTACTCAATATGGCATATATATTTTATTATTTAACTATGAAATATAATTTTTCGCAAACTGTTAGATTTTCAGTCGAATAGTGTCAGACAATCTTACGAAAGTAAGAAATCGATCGATGCCATTCTTCGAATCTGTAAGGCACATGCAATACTTATATGACTGAATGCAAATCTTTCTGATATGGAAGTTGTTAAGGTATAAGTTAAGTTTGCTTCATTTCTACTCGGCTAAGAAAGAAATAATTAAACAAAAATCCCGGGAACTCATAAATAAATATATATATATAGAGAGAGATTTTTATTGTATGTTGTCAGGGATGTTCATTATAGAATTCTACACTTCTAAATGTATAAAAAAAATTTTGTGTGTGTATTACTTAGATGCATTTAATACAAATATAATGTTATAAATACATAGTTTTCTCTGTTAACTAATAACTTCAAAAATAGCTTTTAATATCCATCTTAGAAAATTACCAAAGTAAATATTGTAATGAAAACTTTTGAAAAGCACAGATATTTAAAATATTTTTTTTTTTTGCAAAATGAGCAGCAATTCAAAGACTTAATTAAATGATGCAAAATATAAAATATATAAAAAAATTATTAATTGTAAATGATTAGTGTGATATGTGTGTTATCTTGATTCTAAGAGTATATTACTAGTTCGTATCCACGATTCTTTTCCTTCGATTTCGCCTCCACATTCTAGGAAAACAACGTAAAGGGAATGATATTCCCGGAACTGGGAACTTTATTATCCTAACCCTCCTAAAGGTCCCAAAGGTTACCATGAAAAACATCCCATCAAAAGGAATTTCTTGCCAAGCTGGCGAGGGGCAGTATGGCAATAACTGTAAGCGGTGCACGCCAAGAAGGGGATATTCCCGAGTTCTGTTGTAATTTCATTATAAATGTTCAATATTTTTGTCTCTTGTATTTTAAGAGTATTTGTATAAGTAATTTCCAGTAAGAGTAATTAGTCCTTAAGAACATTTTTATTAATTAATTACTTTATCTTACTGTATATCTCATAAGTTTATCGTAGCGGAGCCTTGTTGTTTTGTTTAATGTATGATGTATGTCGGTTGCATGTTATCAATTTTACTTCTGCTACTGAAAGTTATTTCAGAAGTACGTTTCATTTCGGTATCTCCTACATTTTAAGAAAAAAGTATCATCTCTTATTTGTGTATTTTTATTTAATTACTGTTCCGACTTCATAAGGTATAGTACAAAAAAAAATTTCCAACTGTAACTTGTATCCAGCTGTCAAAAAACTACATCTCGGATGGAAATTTCCATATTTTTTTATTAAAGCCCAACATTTTTTAAACACATTTTAAATCCTCCTCTACCTTACAGATTTTTTTTCATATCAAAATAATTTTCACATGTAATTACTATAATACATTAAAAATACCAAAATTTTGTAGAATTTTAAAAATTAGATGTTATTCTTGTATTTACACGTTTAAATATTATTTATATCATTTATTTAGTTGTTCTGAATTATAAAGCTTTGGGTATAAAATTCAAAAAGACACTTTTATTTTAATTTTATTGACTTTAATTTAAAATACTTAATGCCCTCCAAATCATTACCAGCAGACAAATTACAAAGATTAGTGGTACATGAAAAAATGTGCAACTACACAACTTTTAATCTTTCACAACTTAATTCATTAAATACATTTTTCATAAATTTTTTAACAGCCTTAATAATCAAGAGAATACTGTATTTCAGGATAAAGATCACTACGCTCGTAATTGTAATATAAAAAGACGTCGCAAAATTTTAATTTAATTTTGAAATTTTTGTGTTTTATTTTTTCATTGTTACTTTTTTAATTCCTGATTATTTTTGTAAATTTTTTATCTTTGCAGTTTACACATTTCCTGATTAATTAGTAACTTCTGGGAAATTAATCATGTTCTCTGAATTTTACTTAACCTGCAATTCCTGATGATTAAACTCCTTTGAGACTATTCTTATTGTAGATTATTACGGAGATCCTTGGCCGCGTAGGGGCCACTAGCTCCTTCATTGTAAAATGTTGAAACATAACTGTGGTCTCATGCCCTTTGAGTTAATAAGCAAAATAGATATTTAAATGCCCTTTTTTTAAAAAGAATTATTTATTGAATAAAATTATAAAATGAAAAGTAACAAAAATTTCAAAACTGTAGATGTTAAGGAAATCAGTTGCATGTAATAAAACAGAATGAGCAAAGGTCAAATTAGGAGAAAAAATAGCTTAGGAGAAAAGCGAACTTTTTTCATGTAGGCAGTTGTAAGGAATTAATTTAAAATATTTAGAACAGTGCGAGATTTTTTGCTATGTTTGCGGGAAGAAATATCATAATCGTAATTTTGTAGAATATTTAATACAGGGTTATTGATGTTACGCATATCATTATAGAATTTAGTAGAAATTTCGTGAACAAATTGTCTTAAACTTGGAATCGAGAGAGCTCGTCTAATATCGTCATTACGAAAGTACCAGGGTGAATTCGTTGACATTCTGAGAGTTTTCTTCTCAAGCCTTTGAACAATTTCATAATTTGTACGTGTAACAGAACCCCTAACTGGGCTTGCATAAGCTAATGCTGGACAAAGATAAGAGAGATATATTAGAATTTTTAGATTAAGAGGTAAAGCTGATCCTTTGCGATTAGAATTCCCAAGAGATTTAACTACAAATACCACAGTGGCAACAAGTTTTAAGTTTTAGTTTGTGACTAATCTGGTGCAGCAAGAGTCTTTGTTATGGTGTTTCGTACATGTCTTAGTGAGTTTCTTTGAATCATTGTCATCATGGAGTCAAGAATTTCGAGTTTTGTAGTATATACATTATAAATGTTCAATTTTTTTTGTCTCTTATATTTTAAGAGCATTTGTGTAAATTGAGATAAAGAGTATCAGCAAACATGAATCTCGAAGTTACAAGTCAAATCAAGTTTGTATCGTTTTCATTTCCTTCATCTACATATCCAGTAAGAGTAATTAATTCTTAAAAACAGGTTTATTAATTAATTACTTTATCTTACTGTATATCGCGTAAATTTATCGTAGCGTAGCCCTTTTGCTTTGTTTAATGCATGATGTATGTCGGTTGCATGTCATTTATTTTACTTCCACTACTGAAAATTTATTTCAAAAGTAGGGTTTATTTCGGTATCTCTTACATTTTAAGGAAAAAGTACCTCTTATTTGTGTATTTTTATTTAATTACTGTACCGACTTCTTAACGTGTAGTACAAAAAAAATGTTCAACTGTAACTTGTCTCAGACTGTCAATAAAAATTAGCGAGAAAAAAAAAACCACACCACGGATGGAAATTTCTATATTATTTTATTAAAGCCTAACTTTTTTTAAATACATTTTAAATCCTCCTCTACCTTACAGATTTTTTTTCATTACAAAATAATTTTCAAATGTAATTACTATAATACATTAAAAATACCAAAATTTTGTAGAATTTTAAAAATTAGAAGTTATTCTTGTATTTACACGTTTATTATTTATATCATTTATTTATTTGTTCTGAATTATAAAGCTTTGGGTATAAAATTCAAAAAGACACTTTTATGTTAATTTTATCTTTAAAAGCTTTAAAGTATCTATTACTATCAATTAGTTTAATTTCCTTACTACTAATATCTAATGAAAAATAAATTTAAAATTCACCCATTTTATTTAAGTAGAAGAAATTTATTTTGTATCATCGTTTTTATTTCAAAAGTGGAATTAAATTTTGCATTATTCTAATTGTGTTATTTATTCACAATTTTTAAGCTATATTATTTATTACAAAAAATTCATTTTGATAGTTTCAAACACAAATTCAAAAATAGGTATAATAAAATAATTCCTCAACATGTAGTAGAGATATGAACATAAATTAAGCATTAAAAAAATCCATTTGTCTAATAACAAACAAAACCCTTCATAAATCTTTTTTTATACAATCCCAAAAATGTGATGATGATTTTATAAACCAGACTACATAATTGTAATTATCAATATATGGTGTTTAATATATATAATATACAGTAAAATTCTGTACAAAACTTATTATAAATTATTTGATAGCATTTTTTTTCTTTGATAAGTTTAATATTGTAAAAAAATTGGAGTAGAATATCACGAAGTAAAAAGTAATCTATTAGAAAACAAACAAACTTATTCATTTATTAAGGTCATATACTGACTTCCTGGAAAAAAAAAATGCCATAATGTGAAGTTTAAAAAACACATCCATCTTAGTGAAGGACAAATAAAAAGGAATTACAAATTATTGTATTGAGTTGTTTATATGTTTACCATTTATCGAATATTGTATAATATAAATTGCAGCAATTGTATGATATTTGACTTGATGCTTATTTTTGATGTTTTATTCTAGTTTTACTTGTGATACTTATGAAACTTACCCTTCAAAGAAACCACCATTTTTTGTAAAAGAACAGATGATTTACATGTAAGTAATTTATTTCTAAAATTTATTTAATAATTTAAGTACTTTGAAATAAATTAAATTTCTTTGAATACCTAGTGATTCTCAAGGCCATTGCATTGAATTCCACTCATGTTTAGTTTTCTTTTTTCTTTATAATTGCTTTTTTTTTAGCTTTTTTTAATGTTTGCCTCACTGTGAAATTTTTAAGATCACTTGATTATTTTTATCTTTTTTTTTTTCATCCTACGGTTTTTTCTGTGTTTTTAAATGAGAGAACAGTGCATCTGTAAAAGGTTTAATGAAAATTCAATTTTGCATTTGTGCATGACTGGATTGTATTCCACGTCATCTAAAATTTTGTTGACATAACTTCTTTAATAATTGATCACCTTGAACCAATGATTTTTCATTCATTAGTTTTTCTTCAGCTGATTTTAATAATCAGTGTAATAATGAGTATTTATTATAATATGATAGTTTATAATATTATTTTAAACAGAATATAATTAAAAATTTAATTAAATATTCTCCCTTTACTTTCTCTAGCAACGATTAAAAAAAAATTGAAAAACATTTTATAAAATGCTGAATATAATACTTTTTTATCTTTGAAATTATACTCTCAAATTTTTAAAAAATTCTATTTCTTTTGATTAATGTTATATTTGTTTCAAAACTTCTTTCTGTATCTCTATCATTTGATAAGTCGACAATTATGCTTAATTTTTTTGCTGTGTATTGATTTGTGATTTAAGAGGAATTTTGAATCCCTATTATAAATGTTTTAATATATAATATTTCTAAAATTTTGCTTTTGTATAAATCTTTTCTTGGTTTTAAACTGTAACTAATTTGTTTAAAGCTCGCAAAGGTTATATGTTATATCTAGTCATTTTGATATTATTTGTATCAATAATTATTGTAAAATTAACTTAATTTTCTATTTAAATATCTCCGCAGACGCTATTTTGTGACTAGCATTTAATTCATTACATAAAATTGATTTGTTCGCCTTTGTGTTTATTTGCAGCTTATTCTTTTGTGTTTTATATGGCTTGTTAAGATAAAAAAAGAATTTTTAAGTTTTTATTTAATACATTTTAATATTTCTGAAATGTTACTTTTCTATAAATCTGTTTTTAATTTCTCATATCATAACTTATTTGTTAAATGTTCCAAAGGTTATATAATTTATCTTGTCATTTTGATATTGATTTTCCAGTAAATATTTATATAATTAGCTTAATTTTCTATTCTGATATCTCTGAAGTTTCTTGAATGAAGTAAATGCTTGTAAAAAAAATTACATAAAATAGTATTGTGTGTCGATTTGCTGCTTATTCTTTGCTGTTTTATATTTCCGATTATGATGAAAAAAGCAGTTGAAATTTCTATTTAATAATCTTTATTATATAATATTTCTAAAATTTTCCTTTTGTATAAAACTTTTTCTAATTTCAAACTATAAATAAATGTTTAATGCTATATTATAGTGTAATTTTTTTTTGATTTACTATTTTTTTAATCTTTTATTAAACAATTTTAAGTAATATTGTAGTTTTTGTCATTGTTCAAAATACAATTTCAATTAATTACTCTTTCAAGTTAGTTTTATTATATGTTTGTGACCGTCTAAATTGAACTTTTTTCACATTACAGGATGCATCGCATATAAGTTTTATTTAGTTACTGTTCATTTTATGTATTATATTGTTTTAAATATTAAGTTTATTCCTCCACTTTAATAAATTTGCATGTTAGTGAAATTTATGTAGTCTCTGATGTTTTTAATTTTTATATTAACTTTTTATTCATTGTAGAATGTGGGGATTAACTGATGTTCTACCTGATTATCTGCTTTATTGGCATTGGTTAGCGAGAAAATAATCCTGGGAAATAATGTCTGCAACATGTGAGTAAAGTTTTTCATATGATTAGCAATTACTTCAACAAATATAAAATGTAGAGCATTTTTCTAAAAATGTGTTCGATTTTTCATTATTTGTTCTACGAGAAAAAAATCCGACATCTTGAAATTTACATTTTAAAATAAACTTTCACTGCCAACATTTTAAATTTGTTTTCATTTGATTATTAGCAAATATACAATAATTTTAACCTTCAAAATAATTCCATCGAGAGAATTTAAGAATAAATTTCGAAAGAAAAAAAAAAGCAATATAATATTATCATATTACTATTAATCTAATATTCTCTAAAAGTTTTAAAAGCATTGTATTTCATATAATTTTTGTGCCAAGCATTTATTTTATTCCATCAGATAGTTTTTTTTCCCATGTCTATTGTTTTATGGCTTATTTTTCTTTTATTATGGACTATTATAATTGAAAACAGAAGTTTTAAATCCCTTTTTAATAAGTTTTAATATATAATATGTCTAAACTTTTCCCTTTGTACAAGTCTTTTCTTGATTTTAAACTATAACTAATTTGTTTATAGCTCGCAAAGGTTATAAGTTTCATCTGGTCATTTTGATATTATTTATACAATTAATTACTTTAAAATTAACTTAATTTTCTATTTATAAATATCTCAGCCGCTTTTTTAATTTCTTGACTAGCATTTAATTCATTACTTAGAAAGGTTTTCTTTTGCTGTGTATTGATTTGTTGTTGAAGAGCAATTTTAAATCCCTATTAAAAGAGTTTTAATATATAATATTTCTAAAATTTTGCCTTTGTATAAATCTTTTCTTGGTTTCAAATTGTAACTAATTTGTTTAAATCTCAAAAAAGGTTATATGTTATATCTAGTCATTTTGGTATTAATTGTATCAATAAATAATTTAAAATTAAATTAATTTTCTATTTAAATATCTCCGCAGCTTTTTTAGTTTTTGGGACTAGCATTTAATTCATTACATAAAATTGATTTGTTTGCCTTTGTGTTTATTTGCAGCGTATTCTTTTATGTTTTACATGGCTGATTACGATGAAAAAACAATTTTTAAGTCTTTATTTAGTACATTTTAATATTTCTGAAATGTTTTCTTTCTATAAATCTTTTTTTAATTTCTAAAATCATAACTTATTTGTTAAATGCTCGCGACGGTTATATGTTTTTGTCATTTTTTTTATTGATTTTGCAGTTAAAATTTATATAATTAACTTAATTTTCTATTCAGATATCTCTGAAGTTTCTTGAATGAAGTAAATGCTTGTAACAAAAATTACATGAAGTTGTATTGTGTGACGATTTGCTGCTTATTCTGTGCTGTTTTATATGGCCGATTACAATGAAAAAAGCAGTGGAAATTCATATTTAATAATCTTTAATGTATAATATTTCTAAAATTTTCCTTTTGTTTAGCTTAATTTTATTTGTATGATTATATATGTGAATCACATCATTTCTATAGTCACTTGTTTCACATTTATAAAGTTGACATTTACAATTATTTCAGTACTATTATGATCATAATTTTCTTCATCTTGAGAGATTACTATAATATATTTAAAACTTTTTGAAATTTGTTTTATTCCATTAGTACATATTTTTTCACTTCTCCAGTACAAGAAGGTATTCCCCATCATATGAAATTTGAGTTATAGAAATAAAGTAATATATTTCAATAGGTAATTTTTCCCTTTTGACTGTTTTATCGACTTTAAATTATTGTTGTAATTAATAGTATTTATGATTTCTTTGTTTCTTAAGTTATTTTGATAAAAAAAGTACTTAAAATTTCAATTAAATCTTTTGTTTTTACTATTTTGGAGTGTAATTTTAACAATTTCTGTAAAATATAATGAACTTTTTATGCTTGAATTTAATTATATGATTATATATATAGATATATATGAATCACATCATTTCTGTAGTCACAACACAATGATTTATTATAATTCTTTTTATACAAAAAGTCTAGAGATGTATTGTCGCATTTGCTATATTTACTGTTATCGCGATGTTATACATAATGTTATCAATATATTTTTACATTTATTGTCTATATTTATTAAAATTTTTTGTATGTTAATGTAGTTTTCAAACCAGATCTTTCCCTGCATTAAATTAATATATTTTAATTTATTGTTTTACATTTATAATGTATACATTTACAATTATTATTTTAGTAATATTATAATCATATTTTTCTTGATCATTGGATTTTACAATAATATATTAAATACTTTTTGAAATTATTTTTATTTCATTACTACATATTTTTACACTTCTCCAGTACAAGAATGTGTTCCCTATCCTATGAAATTTGAGTTATAGAATTTCAATAGATAATTTTTTCATTTTAAATGTTTTATCGACTTTAAATTATCGTTGTAATTAGTAGTATTTATGATTTCCTTGTTCCTTAAGTTATTTTGATTAGAAAGTAATTAAAATTTCAATTAAATCTTCTCTTTTTACTGGGTCGGAGAATAATTTTAACAAACTCGATAATATATAATGTAATTTTTAGCTTAATTTTATTTATATGATTATATATATCAATTGCATCATTTCTATAGACACTTATTTCACAGTTATAAAGTTTACATTTACAATTATTTCAGTACTATTATGATCATAATTTTCTTCATCTTGATGGCTTACTATAATATATTTAAAACTTTTTAAAATTTGTTTTATTCCATTAGGACATATTTTTACACTTCTCCAGTACAAAAATGTATTCCCAATCGTATGAAATTTGAGTTATAGAAATAAAGTAATATATTTCAATAGATAATTTTTGCATTTTAAATGTTTTATCGACTTCAAATTATAGTTGTAATTAATAGTATTTATGATTTCTTTGTTTCTTAAATTATTTTGATTAGAAATTAATTAAAATTTTTATTAAATCTTCTGTTTTTACTGGGTCGGAGAATAATTTTAACAAACTCGATAATATATGTTATTTTTTGCTTAATTTTATTTATATGATTATATATATGAATTACATCATTTCTATAGTCACTTGTTTCACATTTATAAAGTTGGCATTTACAATTATTTCATTACTATTGTGATCATAATTTTCTTCATCCTGATGGCTTACTATAATATATTTAAA